>JAODUG010003787.1:0-11020 GCA_027564795.1 Aphredoderus sayanus
TGTCTCATGGTCTGTGAGCTTGATGATGGGTACCTGAGCAGAGAGACCATGTTTACACCATTTCAGTAAAATATTAAAATAATTGGCATGAAACACCCAAGTTGCAGGAAATGTTTCATCCATCTGTCAGGGATACAAAATAACGGGCTAAAATCACCTACCGTAGCTTTGTCCAGGACTTTAATGGGGAATGGGCCTGCAATGTTGTGGTTTCTCAAGGCCTGTTCCAGCTCTTGGAGTGGCGGGTATTCCCACTTACCAAACACCACCAGGTCAATGTCGCTGTGTGCAAAACACAAGGTAAGAGAATGATTACTACTTAACATTAGGGCATGTCATAAGGAGACCACAAAAGACCACAGTCAGACTGCAGTGCACCGCCACAATTACATAACTCTGAAATAAGAATATCATAGTGTATGAAACAACCAATGTAATGTCCAAGTGAGATAGCACACACATAATATTACCTTGTTGGGAGATAGAGACCTGTACTGAAGCTGCCAAATATCTCCACCTGTGGAATTGAAGAAAACAAAGTTACAAAATCAGTTTAGAAATGTATTTCTATTAACATGTGGTGTTGTATTAATCAGCATCCAAAATAGACTCAACATTAAAACACCTCAAGTAAAAGGAAGGCCATTTTTTTTTATCTTCTGGTGTGAAACAGTGATAAAATGCCAATGACTACAAGCAGAGTCCACCCCTAACAACATACAGTACCTGCAGGACACACACACTATACTTGTATACAGTTTTAAAAGCCTTATAATATCCTACTGAAACCTCCAAAAAATGTATATGGAAACACTGCAGCTACATACAGTATGAGAATACCAGAATCACTAACATTGTGTTGGCGATACACAAATTAATTCACAAATCTTTAATGCAAGCATCACAAGTAAGGATTACATCTGGACAACAGGAGAATTAATGTAAACTAGGATGGGAAAACATTCTGCAGCCTGCAGTAGACACAATCTTAGGGAACAAAATAAAGGGATAAAAATAGTCATCTTATTTTCTACAGTACAATATATAATAGACTTTTGGAATGTCCATCTGAGACACGCTCAAATGCCTTTAACACAAAATTAAATAAATGCAATTGATATAAAAGGTTGGAAAAAAATATTAGAAAGTTTAGGCTACATGTCCACCACATGAGCCTAGTTCAGACTGTAAAGTTTCTTAAGACCTCAATTCTAATATATATAAAGTATGCTTCAGTTATGTTTGAAGGCAAAGTTAGGACCAGATTCGACCCTAAAATATAAAACTACCACTGCAATGAAGGCAACAAAAGTTAAAGTGATGTGTGCTGCTTGTCAAATAACAAGCAAAAGTTTTGCCAGATGAAGAATGTTTCCATGCATCCAATTTCTGGTATAATTTATTTTAAATTATACCAGAAATTGGATGCCTGGTACCACAAATGATGTTTCAGTTTAAGATCTAGCAATGTCAGCATTGACAGACTATCTGATGTTAATATATATAATTGAAATAAGTTAAATAAAAATTAAGATTAAAATTGTATAGCATGGTCCCAACAGTTTTGCAGTGTGACACAAATGAAAGCCTGTTCATTTGATGTGTACTGTACAGTATAGGTCAAAGGGCAATGAGGATATTAATCATGTCACTAAACTGCAAGTGTGTGTGGGGGAGGGGTGGCTGATCTTGACACTGACCCGTGCTGTAGGCCACAAGTCCATGATGATACCCTCTATTCTATTAACAACATCCCTCCTCATAGCCTCCTCCTCTGCCCGCGGGGACATGAAGTTGAAGAAATCCACAATCTCCTCATGAAGACTGTAAAGAACAGACATACATGGAGACATAGCGAGATTGTGATAGCGAACTGTATCAATCACATTGTGCTGCAGACCAACTATTTTGTAAAGCATATTACACCAATAGCCAATAATACATACACATAATTAACACGTTATCAAATTACAGCCAACAACATAAAGAATTTCAAATCTCCTTACCCATTTATACCTGGGCTGTACCGTCTGGTTTTCCATATGCTGCAGGAGTCAGAATAGTTCCCATTATATAGGACATGGTTAATCCCATGAAAAGTATTTGCTCTGGACAGATGCCTCCTGCGCCCTGGTGAATGTTGATTCCCATGCAGGTTCTTGCTTCCCGTGGGGGTGTGGCTGCCAGATTGTTGCATGCTGCGACAATGTTGCTGAACATTGTGAAAAGGTGCAGCGAAATGTTGCCGTCTAAGATTATTGACGTTGAACTCGTGTTCATCGTAATGTAAAAACTGCCTGGCCTCATCTGCGACGCCAAGATTGTCTATTTGCAAAGAAGAGTTTGAGGGCGAGGAACCCTCGACCTCGGAGTCCAGAGAAGAGGAAGACGGCGACAATGATCCTTTTCTTCGAATACTTCTTTCTCCCCCACTGTCTTTTTTCGACAATTTCGCAGTATTTTTACAGACCTCACCGTTTGATCCTGGGGAACTCACACTTTGCTTTGGAAAGTTGTTGTGGTGGTTGGCGACTGTAGAGTTCGCTCCCCGAGGCGTCCCCCAAGGAATCCACGAGGAATTGTCAGGTCCCTTCTGCGCCGACGGAATCCAAACGGTCCAGGGATCCATTGAACTTGAGTTTAGGATTTTTCCGCTGGAATCGTCTATCAAAGTGACAGATCACACAGGTTGCGCTTAAAGCAAACCTAACGAGATAAATTACTTATCCTCGAAATGCTTCATGCCCGGGATTCCGTTTGATCTATCAAGTAGCTCAGCCAACTCTACTAGCTCCACTCCCCTGTAAACCAATATGGCGCACCCACCACCACTGAAAGGCTCATACGCATGTCTGTGGGATTTAAACCTTTGCACACACCCACTTTCAGTCGTCTGGCTAGATCATTGGTGATTTTCACCCAGTCATTAAATTATTGTGCTACGATCCAAAATCAATACATTCTAGAGCGACATTCTCTTCAACATTATCGGGTTTACGGAACGGATGTCAAGGACGTATATATAACCACCAAATACCCTACTCATTAGCAAAATATGTTTCCTAATTTGGCCATCCAGATTAAGTTTACATGCAAGAGTAGCGGACTGACGATTCCCACGGCTCTGACACGCTTTAATTACGGTAGTGGTGTACATGTACTCATGTAGCCATGATTCATCATTGAATGTTCTACATTTGGTAATGCCGCAGTATGTAACAAATTGTAGATTACATGGTTTTATCAATTAAACTCAGTCGTTATGGATCCCAAAGTTCATACATGTATAAATTAATATACCTATTGTACGGGGCAGTAACTAAACAAGTACGGATTGATACATTTTAATGGAAATAATTAAATAATCTGAAAAGATATAAAACGTAGAAAAGTCATAAATGCCTACATTAACACTTCCATTGACATCTTATACTTACAATAATTTACAAATATAGTACTTGCACCACAGGAGAATATAAACAGACAGTGTTTAAGAACAGTCACCTGAAAAAAATGTTTGCGGAAATACATACTACTGTGTAGTATTTAGGACCTCTCTAATCTAGCATATTCAAGAACATGTTTACAAACAAAAGGTATATAATTGGCCATTTAAAATGCCTTTCTTCCCTTCTTACAAAAAAGAAAAGAAAAAAAAGAGATTAATCGTGAAACAATGTATGGCTTAGAATTTAGAAAATTAAATCTTACTCATTTGACAAACCTTTATAAAAGGCCCAAATGTGTGTATCAAGAGGAATATGCATTGAACATGTTGATCAGTGTTTTGAGTATGTGGTGTAATGCAAGTAAAGAGCCTATTATTAATGGTCACCTTATCTGCTCAAAATAAAAATGAACCTAGCATAACCCCATTATTTCACAACAAGACCATTTGATGTCTACCGTTTCATAACTAGAATTCAGAAGACAGACACATATTTGCCAATAAAGGGTAGACTAACAGCCTCATTGTAGTGTTCTATCACCTTGCTAAAACTTTAAAGTATTTGGACAGGCCATGCGATTTGCCTTCAAAGACTTTTATGACTAAATTATTGTAATCTATGAAAATGCAAAAAATGATGGGATTTATGCCTTATCGTGTACATTTGTTCATTATCTTGGACCAAAGAAACTAAGACTGACGTGCGTTTATGTAGTGGTCTCTTTCTCAGCTCTTGACCTGTCTGCAGACAGAGGCTATTTGGTTGATACAGCTGGTAACAGCAGGGGGAACATTTTGCGTCGTTTCTCCTCTCCACTCTGCCAGAGCATCCAGGGCTTGCTTGGGGTTGCTAGGAGATAGGTCATAAATGCAGTAGACAGCCGCTAACTGGACCTCCCATGGCACACCTGAATTGGGAAAGAGATTATTGGATTAACCCACATGATGTCCCCCGGGTCAAATTGACCCAAATAACTACCTCTTGGTGGCAGATACAAGGCGCTAAACCTAATTCTACAGCTTACACAGACAAATGATGTGCACTGCTGGCACAACAAGTTGTGAGATTGAAACCCGAGGACAACAGGAGGGTTAAAAGGCATGAAAAAACAAACAAATACATAAAGAAATAATTAATAAATACATACATACATACATACATACATACATACAACAATGACACAAAAAAATCGTACACGATCAAATGGCGCTGCCTGGTGGCCAAATACAATATTATTAAGGACAATAGGAGGAATAAACTATATTTTTAATGGGTTCATTTGATTAGATAACAGTAAGAATTGCAGTCATTTACAATTATGTGTTTTGTGGTTCACATTTCATACCTTCATTTTGTCCATGTCTACCAAAAGCATTGATGACATTGGCGACAGTCAGCACAGAGGAAACACACTTCTCTTTGATTCCCTGATGGCCAAGGCGTCCTAATTAGAATATACACAATACAAAACACATAAGGTAAAATACTTTTTGGGGAGGTGTGGACTGAACAGTTTGAAAATAACATAGATCTCGTCAGTGAACCATATTATTTGATCCACTCATTCAACTCAACTGGCCAATATTTGGGACTGTGTCCTTTCACATAAAACTCTTGCTCAGCAAAGATGACAAGTACTATAAAATTGATAATTTAAACCAGTATGAATATTATTTGTATAAAAAATAGGGCTATAGAATCAATCTCTTTTTTGTTATTTACTCTAGAGACAACATTGCTGTTCACTCTGGAGAGTTAACGAGCCATCATTAATACACAAACTCAGTGCCAGACTCAGTGTCAGATATGAGCCTATTTGGCATCGTTAACGACAAGGGGTGAAAACTAGTAACAATTATATTTTGTAGCAAAAAATAAGTATACCCCACAACATGGCACAGGAAGAGCAAATAGCTGACAATAGCTGACACTGAAAAATCAACTTCACAATTAATTTTTATAATTTTTTTATTTTTATTATTTTAACCGGTGGAACCTAGAAATGGACACATTCTGACCTAATGACCTCCTAAAACTTCTAAAGGTATGAGCCACAAGTTGCTTGTCTCCCTTGTTTAACATGTACATCTAAATTGGGTAATTATACATCAATGCTAACATTAACTGAACATTCACATAGTGTCAACAGCATACGTGTGTGTGTGTGACAGTGTGCTTACATATGGCATATAAAATAGACTAGATACTGTAGGCCTATAAAAAGTTCTATTAATCAAAGCTTCGATGCAAGGCATTTGCATTGATCATTTTTTGTAATCGAGTTAATTGAGTTTCTTGATAAATCGTTTAAGCCTAATACTATTAGTTCACTGAACATATTTAAACTTAAAACCACCCTGAACCACTATGTTCTGTAGTGAATGGAGTTTGTTTTCTTAGTTTAAAATACAGTACGCCTCAATAGCAAATAATTCCTTTGTTTTTGCAAATCAAAAGATTAGTAAAACATATGACTAACCAATTAGTCTGAGCACTGTGGCAACGGTCACATCAGAGATGGGTGTCTGTTGTTCTCTGGGCTGTGTCACCCATGTGTTCATCAGTGGCCAGAGCTCTTTTCTGTGGAAACAGCAGCCAAAATAGGTTGCTTCTTATGAAGTTGTATAGCACTTGTGAATGAAAATAACTAAAGCAGGCAAATTATCTGTGGATCAATTTAGAAAGTTATCACTCAATTATCTTGTCTTGACAACACCTTTACAATAATGAAATCAGTAAGGCATGCTTAGCAAGTCAGATAAATTATCCTCTTACCCCAATAAATTATCATATGTCCATTTCCACTTTTTGTGTGTACAAATGAGGTCCAGCGAAAAGACATACTCCCAAGCTTCGTTCCCCAGTTCCTCGCCATAGCGATTGTGTTTCTTAAATGTCAGGCTTGAACCATCCTGAATCTCAGACATTGTTTTGGAGACTAACTGGTCAATGTCACATGGAGGGATCTGAAAAAAAAGCAAAAAAAAAAAAAAAACGGTTAGCAGAAATAATAAGGGGGCAGGGGGAATCTAAAGCTAAAATAAAATACAATATATTCAAGACTATAAGTCGCGTTGTTTTAACTCGTGTGGCTGGTCCTGCGACATATATTCCAAAGCAATAAATAATTTATAAAATAAAAAAAATCCCCGTATCAACATTTGTCAGAAAAACACACTGCATACCAACTACGGCCCCTAGATGGTATTGTTAAATCTTGTGATTGATTTAACCCTTGTAATGTCCTCTGGGTCAAAATGACCCAGATTACTAGCTCTTTGTGGCAGATAGAAGGCGCTAAACCTAATTCTACAGCTTACACACACATATGATGTGGCCTGATGACACAACAAGGTGTGTTTGAAACCCGAGGACAACAGGACGGGTAGAAAGAACATAAAAACAACACAAATACATTAATAAATAATAAATAAATAAATAAATACACACAGCAATGCCAATTGAAAAACACACAAATCATACACAATCAGATGGCGCCAATCAGTTTGTCCGTAATGTGTTTTTTGCTTGTGTGGAAGCCAAATCTTCCTATGCAATATATTGCTTGTATTTTGTATAAAGACAAGAATGTGGGGTTATACATTGCAATCATGTAATTTATTATTTTATATATGGTAGTTATGGTAGGGAAACACACTGTCATTTTGTACATTTGGCGCTAGGGTACATCAAACACAAGCATGCATCATGCTTGTGTTTAGGGTTTGTCTGTTCTAATGATCAAAAAGTATGTTTAAAAAATGTAATTTAAATGCGACTTTTACACCAAAGCGACATGTTTTTTCCTCGCAACAACGCCTTTATTGCTGAGTGCGACTAAAACTCCAGTGCGACTTGTTGTCTGGAAAATCCGTCAATAATAAATCAATGAGTAATTCATATTACTCAACCTTGTCCCAGCCAAGGTAGGCTGTAAGGCAGCTGAGGACTTCTCCCTGGGCTTTCAGTTTGGTGATGGTATGTATGGCCTGGCAAAGCAAGCTCTTGTGCGAGAGCATATGGGGCCATGTTGTCACCATAAACATAATCAGTTTGGCAGCACCTGGAATATCTGTAGGAGACATGAGAAGCAATACAAGTGTGAAAATTGCACAACATTAAGGATTCAGTACAATTGTTAAAATTCTGTGTAACCTTTGTGCTAATAGTGCAACAACCAGGCACAAATGTATATTTAACATGAAGATCACATTACATTTTCATTCAGAGTAAGTTTTATATCTTAAACATAACAAGAAATATATCTGCATTGTTTACCTTCTCGGAGAATACTGTAAGCAAGGATACGAGCTCTCTCCCAGTCCTTCCTCTGCCGACAGATCGAAATGTGCACTCTGCACAAGGCTTGTGTGTAGTTCTCACTTAGCGTACTCCCCTCTGTTTTTAGCTTGGTTAAGATGGCTGAAAGCATATCATCTGCTATGACCTGTTTGGAGGGGGGTGGGAAGGTGGCATAACGTTAGCTTCACAAAACACACTTGACACATGACAGGACCTGAAGCATGACTCATCAATTACACAGAATTGTGTATACAACTGCATATCAAATCGAGACAATTCATACCTCTAATATATATTAGACATATGAATTGTAATTAATATAATTGAATCTACAGCTGCTATAAATGTAGTGTAATTTCCTTAGAAATGCCATAGACATCTGTCAGTTATCAATGAGTGAAATGCTCTGTGAGACCAATGGGCTCCGGAAGGGAGGGAGCAGAGGAAGGGGGGTGGGTTTGGGTTGTTCATTTACAAAATCTGTCTTTTTTTTAAATTGCTCTAATTGCAACTTTCAATTCCCAGCTACAGCAGCATAAAGCTATGTGACTTTAATTCCCAAGGGAATCACACTTGCCATGAGAATGTAGATACAAATAGACTAACCCAACTGTTTTGACAGAACTCAGCGATGACTTCCTTCTCCTCCTCTCTCAAGACAGGCTTTTTGGACACGTTCCCCACATGCAAGTGACACTTGATAACTGGCATCAGGTCGAAACATTGGCTCTCAATTTTCTCCAATGATTTTATTATCAGCGCTTGCCCAGGTTTTTCCCCTTCTGCAAATGGAGAGGTCGTTGCACATTTAAGCACCACAGGGCTCAAAACCTGAGGTGATGCGGTCTCATCTGGACTGGTCGGGGAAATGGTTAGAATCTTCTTGCGGTTGGTATCATTTGAGCAGCCGTCTAGCCGGAGCCATTTGGCACTTTTGAGCTGGGGCATGTGAATAGCAGGTCTTTTCCCCCCTCTCAGCACCGTCTTGGTGAAAGCCGTTGAGGAAGAGTTAATGGTTTTGAAGCCAGATAGCTGACTGACAGTTGACGTGGGGGGAGTGGTTCCGCTTTCTGAGGAACAGATGCCAAGGCCAACGTTTCCCCGGAGAATGCTGAGAGTCCGAGCACGAGCAGACAGTTCGGGATACATGGTGTCCAGGATCCTCATGGAGTTTTCCTGGGAGGGGCTAGAGGAATTCAACGTGGATGAAGGCAGGCGACCGGGAACTGGAACCGCGTGTTTTGGTGTGGCAGAACAGAACTGCAGTGGCGAGGAAGGGGGAGGTGGGCTGTTCAGTGTGTTTTGCTGCAATCTGTCAGAAGCCATGTGGTGATGAACTGGAGTAGTAGGAGAGGGTGAGGGAAAGGAGAGTTTCCCAATAGCATGCTTAGGATTAATTGGTTTGACCATTTTTGGAGGTGTTGAGCTCAGGGGGGCAAGGAGAGGAGGAAGAGGAGGACCCATTTCAAAGCGGACATTCTTTATAAACTCTGACTGCTTGGTCTTTGTCAAACCTTCTTCTGGGGGACAAGCTACCGGGTTTGAAATAGAAGTCTCTTCATTTATATTGCCACTAGTATTATGAACCACTGCGTCGCCTAAATATATAGTTTTATTTGGCCCATTAGTGGGTACAACATACCCTGGTGAGGTATCTTGTCTTACAACAGGAGGGCTGTCAACAAAACTGCTTGCCTTTAAGTCATTAGACTCCAGTGTTCCCAGAAAAAGGTCTTTTGTTTTTTCCCCAACATCCTCCAGTGTCTTGCACACAGACCCCAAAGTCATTATGTTGTTAAGATATTTACTCTGAACTTTTAAGCACTGCACATTCACAGAAGGTAACATACATACAGGACTTAACCGTCTACAGACAGTGTGAATGGTTTCCCTCACAGATTCATAGCTTGTGGTCTGTGCCGTTTCCTGAATTTGAGCAGGGGTAGCATCGTTACACTCAGCATTTAGTGGATTGTCAAAGCTAGTCTCCTGTGAACAATCCTCAGTGGAAGCTCTGTCATTTGCACCACCTTGACCTTGGCCAGAAACAGGTTCAATTTTGCCATCTGCGTTTGTCAATACTGGAGACATCTTATGTGAAAATATTCCCGCTGGTTTTATAACAACTTCAGCTTCATGCATTTCATCACGTGTATTCCCAGGAGACTTTAATACATTCTTATTTCCTTGTGTATTACAGACACCATCAATGCCATTTATTATACTTGGTGCTTTGTCAGAAAGAACATCCAAATCCTTGTCCTCATTCTTCTTTGGTTTTTCGATATTGCAGACCAGTTCAATAGCATCCAGTCCAACATATTCCAAATCCCTTGGGACCTGAGTGGCCTTTCGAGCATCATTTTCAACCACTGTATCACTGCCAATCGTGGTTGTAGTAACTGACAGAGCTTCTGATTCAGTATCAGTGTTTTCAGAATCCTTCCCAGGTCCCAATAATTCTTCAACCTCCTCTGTCATTTCATGAGAGGACATAACCTTACAAGTGCTTGTCATTATATCCATCTCTTCAACACCTTTCGATTTGTCCTCTGCTTTAGTGTACACCTCTGCAACACCTCCTACATCTTCAGCTTCATTAGGCAGAGCTGTTTCAATGCAGGCTCCACCTGATAGACTGCAAATGAGTTCTACAGATGTTTGTGGCACTGCCTCTAGGTTTAATGAGGAAGATGATGGCGATGCTGATGACAGATGCACATTTTCAGACCAGGGATCAGCCTGCATGGCATCATCGTTTCTAATTTCTTCACAGTCAGTGGCCTTACAATTCATGGTTGCCCCTGTGGCAGATGGGTCCATTGGTGAATCATTTCCATTGATAATGTGTTGCCCTGATGAGTTTGTGCTCTGTTGCTCGCATAATTGTGCAGGACAGCTTGTCTCAGGTGTTGCGATGATCTGGTCCACATTCATCGGTGAGTCCACGGTCTGCTCTGTTTGCAGTACTGTGGATTCAGGATAAGCGGCCGCCTCAGGTGTTGTGATGGCCGAGGGGGACACCTTGTGGTCAAGACAAAGAAGGACATCAGAGGATTTGTGAAGACAAAGCATGGTCATTTACAAATGAGCAATAATGGATCATATTAAAAATGTAACAATACAAATTAATTCTTAATCAAAATATGAGTGCTCTTCTCTCTTTTAACCCTCGTGATGTCCTCTGGGTCTGAATTACCCAAATCACTAGCTCTTTGTGGCAGATAGAAGGCGCTAAACCTAATTCTACAGCTTACACAGACATATGA
>JAODUG010003788.1:0-30749 GCA_027564795.1 Aphredoderus sayanus
CGGATGTGAGAAAGATTTCATAAAATTCGAATTTCCTGTTAAAATCTACTGTATCAATCATTCATTTTCCATTCCTTGGTGTTTGTAAACCTTTCGCGCAGTAACCCAGAGGAATGCTTAAATGGACTGCAAAATTTTTTTGAGGAATGAAAACAGACATGGTCCTGGCACTTCTAAACCTCCGGGCATGGGTTGCTGTTAATGTCCGCTGATGTAACTTTTATGCTGGCACATTTTCTGAGAATGCGTGTAAGCGATTCTACATATTGGCTGCTGTGTAGCCCCGCTCCATCCTCCATGATAATTTGCCAAAGTAAAATCCGATGGAGTGTGCCAGTGAGGTAAATCATGCAACATTTCTTTTTTATCTCACCACCATTATAGTGTGGCAGATGTGTAATGATCCATTTTAATGATGAATTCACAACTGCATTTCAGCGTCATTATAGAGGGGAGCTATTCGCACAGCAGGTATCTGCAGGGGTAGAAATGCTTCTTACAACCGAAAGCAATGAGCGGGATGAGGTATTGGGCTTCGGGGATTTACAGAAAAAAGAGGGAAAATAACTGATTGTAAACAATGGCGGCGACTTCTCTTCTCTGTGGTAATGTGTTCCCAGTGTCACTGTCTCAGTGTCTCGGTGCCTTTGTCTCTTGCCATTTATTTCCACGTTATTGTCGAGGAAATCAATGGCAACACAATGTGACCCTGCGAATTGCTATGGTTGTGCACAGGCCAAGGCATTGTGATGACAGCCGTTGGGAATAATGATCGAAACATACTCTAAAGTCCTTCTAGAAATAGCTATAGATGAACCCACCATGCACAAAAGCAGACCTGTGCGCTCTGCTTGGCAACAACAGAGGCGTAGATTACAGTCTCCATTCCCCATACATATGCATAGCACTCTATGATGTCTAGATCCAAGTGATAGCTGTTTTCTGTGATATATTTCACTGATTCATGTGCAAAACTATTTTTGATCCCTGTGTAAATTACACCCTCACCTATTCAATTACTGTCAAATGAACTGCTTTATCCCTCGGTAAATCAAAAAAAGAAAGAAGAAAGAAGCTTGCATAATCTTTAGGGTGCTTTAAAAGCAAATTAGGGTCATTAGTCATGTAGGACAAAAGGACACATGGCCATTCAATGTCACACCATCGTACAAAGCACTGCGGCACCATTCACCATGTTTCAAGGTCAAAGAGCTGGGAGTGGCAGTGGTCCTTTAGCTGTTTCTTTAACTGAGGGTTTCTGGGTTGCTTAGCGTGTGTTGAGTACGTATTTTTCATATGAACTCAAAAATACTTTAAAGGGTAACTAACTGAACAACGGGGAGGGGTTTGGCTTTGGATTTTATAACAACATCTGTTAACAAAAACAAAGCCATAGTTTGTGATCTGTCACACCCCAAAAAAAGAGTTGAGTTTTAAAATCTAGTAAATATTTTAGATACATTCAGCTAGAACATATCCATAGCTTGTGTGCTAAGCTGTATGATAACTTATTTAAAAAATTTTTTTTAAAGTTTTAATTTAGTAAATTACGAAACAGAGATTGAGATCTGGTCTGTGGTTGTGAAGTGTCAGGGCGTGAGAAAAACCAAAGTCCAGTATTTCCTCCTGTATTACCGTAAATGTACAGTATTGCTTTATTTTCTCAATATCTGTTTATGAATACTGTTTAAATGCTCATGTAGTTTTGTTTCCAGTGTTATCCATGTGTTCCATATTGTTATTCCAGGCCTGGTTTTCTGTCTCTCATTGATTTTTGTCATTGATTTGATCATTGTTTTAGTTTGTTTCCCCATGTATTTAAACAGTGTGTTCCTGAGTTTGTTGCTGGATTATTTGTCGTATTGTCTAGTCCAGTATCTCTAGTCCCTTGTGTTACGTTTCTTTGTGTTATTTCTCAGTTTGCTGTTTGCTTTTCTTGCTATTTTGATTCCTGCCTAAGCCTCTTGTCCTTCTGCTATTGTTATTATTCTTCGTTGCCAAAACCTGCATGTACCCCGACCCTATATTTCTGACTATGCATGTGCCTCCCTGCATTTGGATCCTCCAGTAATTTTTGACAGAAATGTTTCTAATTTGACTGCATCCTCTAATAGGGCTCAGGCTGGGAAAAACTGCAGCGCTGTATTTAATTCAAACCTGACAATGAACCTGTGGGAGGAGCTATAGCCTACCGTACATAAAATTAGTTCTTGCTCTTCCAGTGTTGTTTGTTGTTTTGTCAGAGAGAAAATGTACGTTTAGTATTAAAGTATGTTTAGTATTAAAGTATGTTTATGAATTCTGGCAGAGATACTGAGTGCCCAAGGAAACCATGTTTGGGTTATATAAGATTTTAAACAGTGTTTTTTCCCTGCACTATGTTTTTGTCACTGTAAATAAAGCACCTTGCAACTCGATGACAACCTTTAGTTTATTGTAATGATTAACATCGACAGTCCATGATACAGACAGGCCACATTAGCCTCCATGAATTGAGGAGTGAGTCAAATATGACATTGTTGTGTCGATAACTAAAATGGCTGTTGTTGGTGAGAAGATCTCTGGCTGGAGCAGGTTCTTTGTTTTCAGCCTTTTAGGCACTTATATAATTGCTTCCCTTTGGCAATGTGACAGATATATTAAAAGGCTACTGCCTACTTTTATGACAGCCATTATCAAAGATAATCCAATCATGCTCCTGTTTGAGATGCTGCATATTAAGTGTAGCATGTGCTAGAAATGGCGAAATCTTAAATTGGTGAGGGCTGGTACATTTACAAAGAGCCTTAACATTTTGAATTATCCTTTATTTTGTTCTGGCTTCAAACACTGTTCAAGGGCATCTTGTTTGCAATATAGCACCATTAAAATCTTAATCATAGCACAACATCTAGTGGCCTAATGCAGACGTGTATATATGCTAAATTAAACATTATGGCATCAATAAATGTGACATGGCATTAACCTGACAGTGATTCATAAATATATCCTCTACCTATCACCTCTACCCTGTATCTCAACTGAAGGCAGACAGTGTTTTCTGTTATTCCCAAATGCACTGGAACTACATACATTATCATTAAATAATCTCAATTGCCTTAATTGTCCTGGAAACATTTCAATTAGTGAGTCCTGTGCAGAGCTGCACACTTTTGGCAGATGGGAGTTCATGTCAGCCAATTCGAGTGACTAGCAATTACACATAACACATTAGCATTCATTTTTATTACCCAACCCCTTTATTGCACTCTTCAGCCCCTTCTCACTTACTAAGTGTTTCACATTCAAACTACAGTGCTACAGCAATTTTATAGGTAAAGTGCTTGTTGACGATGTTGAACCAGTTCATGAGCTGAAGTATTACAACCACAACTCCCCTTTGAAAGTTAAAATATAAAATGAATATTCCCTACACAATGTAAATAGTTTTGAAATCTGTTGGATTAAATTACTTACATTCCTAGTTAACATAGATTTTGTATAATAACTCAATAACTTGGATAATAACCTGGGAGAAACCACCAGTCTTTGTTTATTGTCTATTATTATTATTATTATTATTACTATTAATAATAATAATATGATGTTATTATTACAGTTAATCCAGGTTATGCTATAAATACATTTTCAACCATGCATCTTGATAAATTGTCCTCACCTACAAGGATGTGTAAAGGGCGTTTTAATGGCACCTTTCCAGTTTTTAGTAGATTCATGTAAAGTCTCTCTCTTGCCAAAACCCATCATTGCACTTATGAGTGATTGGAGTAAACGCAATTATATTGGTCATTATAAATAGATAATAACTGAAATCATTGTTTGTAATAATAATTGTATTAGTTTTGATATGTATAAACTATAAATCAAAATTCTGTACTATTAGTTTTGCATGTAGAACTCTACTGAGAAGCGTGGAGACTTGAACTTGAACTGCCTTTGGATTAACAGAGTCTTGTTGGTTTCACTGTTTGACTTTTCAACCTACTGTACTTCACCCTGAAGACATGTAAAGAGCAGAATCCTCTTGAGATTGCAATTTGTTTACACAAATCTGATTCAGCTTTTACCTGTGTGTGTGTGTGTGTGTGTGTGTGTGTGTGTGTTTAAGTTAGTGAGTCTTACACAGAGAGAGAGAGAGAGAGAGAGAGAGAGAGAGAGAAAAAAGTGAACGAGAGAGAGAGAGAGAGATTTGATCATATGGAGGCACATCCAATGTGTAGAGAAGTGACCTTGGTCACAAACGAGTTACAACCAGCTATGATGATATAATTAGAGGTCATTAGTAGTTCATTTAGTAGACGCTACGATATAAACTGTTATGTCTTCATAATGTGGTCAGACAATATATCCCAACTATAATTTCTAGTAAAATAAACAACTACCAATAGCTGTTATTACACAAAACAGAACAACAGAACAGCACCGCTATAAATAAGGATAAAGAAGGTAGGAACATGGCTGTCCAACAGTGATGTACTCCTCTGCCCTCAGCCCTGACATCCACTCTGACCCACATTTGGGCCTGGACTTGTGGGAAAGCCAACAGGGCTTCATTATGTGTGGATACCCTGTGGTTGGGAGGCTGTGACAGTCCGTCTCTGACATTTTCTCAGCCCTGGTCATGTGCACGGGTCATGACAATGAAGTTGGTCTTCACCGGCAACAACTCCAATAAGGCCATCAGTGTCCACTGACTGTCAGTGCTTTTGCACTGTAGACTCTGCTCTTTCACACGGTGGAGGCACATGCAGGAACAACAGGGTGCTCAAAGACCGGAGGAGTGACAACATGGGCCATGCTCCGAATGAGGGCAGCAGCTGCTGGATAAGTCAGGTAAAATCAGTGACTCATCGAAATTACAACTCACACTTGTTACAGTCTTGCTGTACCCAATTGCCAATTAGCTTCCTGTCTGAATGGAGCTCTTGCCTCAAGCGAAGGTGAAAGTAGCAAGTGGCTGAAAGCCAGCAAGTATTCTTCAACAATTGAGAATATTAGCTCTTTAGTTTTAGTTTTATTAGTTTTGCACAAGAAGATACTCCTGGTGGTTGTCTAATTAAGAACGTGGACTTCCGGCATGGGATGTGGAGGAAGAGATGAGTTTTGAGTTTTTGGTGTCTGCTTCAGTGTCCCCAGAGTACACCAGCCCTGTTTTCTTTACCCTGGCTCCCCTAGCCTCACATTTCAAAACAGCGTTGTTTGTTCTCAAAGGTCTTGTGGTGGCAAATTTCCTGAAAAAATAAGGAAATGCTGCTTTGCTACTGTTCTACTAATTCACTTGCCTATTTTAAAACAATACATAATGTTCTTGTGAAAAAAACTGACAGCTCTTCTGGTAGTAAGTACTGTAAGGCATCTAAAGTTACATCATTATGGAAAGATTTTGTTTGATTTAAGGTATTTTTATGTTACAAAAAACAACTGTTTATTGCCAGTTCATTATGTAATAAAACATATATTTGTGCTTTAGAATTATAAGTATAACAACACAGTCAGTCACAGCTCAACATATTAATATTGTAGTGCAATACAGAACAGCTCTTATCTTGCACATCCACTTAGTTGCTGTTCATGGTGAGTGAAAGGAAGTTGAACATACATAATACATGTACTGTATAGTCGAACATCGCAGATGTGCAAATCAGCATGGTGTGTTTCAGACATACAGGATGTCACTAGTGTATCCACTATTAATGTTGAGCCATGCAGTAGGTACTGTACACTTTATACAGTGTATTATTTATTTAAAATACAGTAAGAAAGACCTTGGCATTGTTCATGTCACTGTTCTTGTTTCCTTGTGCAGTGCTTCAAGGTGCTCTTGTGATAAACAGCATGGTATTGCTATAGAGTCTTAGGCTATGCTGGATCTTTTAATACTTTTCAAATTCTCATCCATCTCTGCAGCTACTGACACCATTAATGCTAGAGAGAACCGATTGTCTTACAACTGGGAACCACCCTTAATTCCCCAAACTGACAATTCGTTCAATGATTTATTAATGTTTAGGGGAGGGGCAGACCAGCAAAAGTGTAAAACCTGTTAAAAAGAAATTTCAAGCTGAGTTCCCAGACTGCCCTTCCAACTTGGTTAAAAATGGGCCATCCTTGTAGTTTTCCAATCCTTTACTTAGAACTTCCATAGTTGGTCGTTTCCTATTGAAGAAAATACGAGAAATTCCATTCTTTCTGTACTGCTTGCCCTTACAATCTAATTTATAGAAATATATTACTCCTTCACTTGATGGGAGTGACAAGTATTGTTCACAGAATGATATTGGATTTTAGTTTCCTGGACCATTTCAAGATGTGAATATATAGGCCAATATCTGTCTATATTGTATGACAGGCATACACTGTAATCGTACATAAATATATATGTGGGCTGCATGGATCTCTCAGTCCCTGTTGGTGAAGGGCAGGTGTGGTCATTTTATCCTGACTTCAGTTTACTTCTAATAAGCAGCTGTATTTTTATTTACTGTATTACTGTTCTGCAGGTACAATAATGGTAGATATGAGGAAATATTGATTGTGCTGCCAGAGGTGTTGAAGTAAACCTTTGTTTGCTAAGAAAAGCTTGAGACTCATTTGATGCTGGCCTTGTTTAAGGAACTGAAGGCCTTTTCACCCATGGTGTCCTTGCACCAACTTTAAAACAGCAGAGACAAATGGTTTAATGTAAACAGACAGGCATTCTCCAGGGTACAGGATTCTTTCGAAAAGTAAAGATGCCTAGAATGATAGCTGGATGATTGAGCAGATGGAGATGGTACTCCTCCTGACTGTCAGTGGCATTATTTCCTTTTCGTCTACCTAACTCATTCTCCCTCTCTAATTCTAAACATATATTTTATACTGTCTTTATTTCTCTTGAATCAGGCAGCTGACAAAATATGCTGACATTGGCATTTCCCTATGTGATAGCTGCTAATTAGCTAACTGCTAATCGCTAGTGTCATGTGGCTAGATGGTATCTTTTCTTGGCGGAATAACACCTGCTATGTGGAAATAGAATAGAGTGTCGCCTTTATTACAAATAATACATTGGTGATAAACTCAGTGTAGTAACAAAAGGACAATACATTCTAGTATACCAGTAGCTCCTCTATAGTATTGCAAGGCTCATGGTGAGTCCACACATTTAATAATAGAACTTGGGGATTATATCACTACAGGAAGAGAACATACACATTTCATTATCCACAAGGAGCTTTACAGTTTTAAAGATTGTTCAAAAACAGCAAAATGATGCAGCAATAGGGTTTTAATTATTTATTTATTCATTTTTAGATTATATAATTAAGTTTAAATACATTCAAGGACTACATGTATGGGGCTATATAGTTTGATCTCTGACATACCTGGCCTTCTGTAAGAATCCCTAAGCAAAATGCTTACCCTTTACCTGCTCCTTAATGCATGTACAGTAGTTGTACTCACTGTCAATCTAGATACAAATTTCCTAATTGTAATTGCAGTGGATTTAGCACAAGAAAGACCTCAAGATTCCCCTGCTTGTACAAACACTTAATGGTCTTGCACCATAATTTCCCATCTACTTGTTAAGTAGCAGAGAGGAGTCATCCATGGGTCAATAGGCCTCTTGGCTCTTCCAATGATAAAATTATATTTGCTGCTCGGTTGTGGAAAGAGAGCACACAATTAACTTAACAACAATTAACATAAAACCTTTAGCCTTGCTGTGTGTGTGTGTGTCTGTGGTTTGGGGGAGAGTAGAGACAAGTGCGAGCCATTTAACCTTCATGATGTCCTCCGGGTCAAAATGACCCAAATCATTAGCTCTTTGTGACAGATACTGTAGAAGGCGCTCAACCTAATTCTACAGCTTACACATACATACAGTATGAACTGCACTGCTGGCAGAACAAGGTGTGAATTTGAAACCCGAGGACAACAGGAGGGTTAAAAGGCACAAAAAACAAATACATAAAGAAATAATTAATAAAGCAATAAATACACAGCCCTCTAGTGGCATAATTCACTAAAATTAAGGACATCACGAGGGTTAATATTTGTTAGTTTTTAAACCACAGGGGTTAAAAAAACCACACTTATTCCACACTTACATTTTACTGTAAGTGTGGAATAAATACAATACAATTTAAAATACTAGAAAAAATATAATTGTCTTCTGTCTGGTATGTCCTATGTAAATAAGCATAATATGTCAGATTAACTCTCTCAATTGTCTACTTTTCCTCTTTCTAAATATTGTTGGTTGATTTGGTTAAATCATTACTCCTAGTAAACTTAATGATGTGTGTGCATGTGTTGGAATATGTGTGTGAAATGTGCATAAGGAAGAGAAAGAGGTCATTTCTCTCAGACTATTGTTTATCCCTCTCTTATTACATTCAATATCGTAGATGAGCCCACACAAACTCATTTCTACAAATTGATCTCACAACCCATTGAAGAGTCATTATAAAACCTTGTTTTCTAGAGCAGCTGCACATTTCTACTAATATCTTCAAAAAGTGCGGGGAAAAATGACGTATTTCCATTTACAAAGCCCATTTCTCATGGGCCCCATGAACTAATCTAAAGCCTGTGTGGATTTTTACACCCCGGAGGAGTCTGTCATTGGGCTCTCATTTGAATAATATTACATTGGATGAAGGAGAGCCATTATAAGGAAAGAGAGCCTTAATAGCACCGCACAATCCAATCACAACTCTGCAGGAGTCCACAGTTGACACCGCAGCAATGACACTTGTCTGACAGGCCTTTTAACTTGGCTACTCTCCAACGTGGCCAGTGTAACCTATTTATCAGGTCCTGGGTACTGTACAAATCACGTTGTTTCTGCTGAACAAGTGAACTCTGAAACGTAATGTCACCTAGCCTCCCATGCACGCATGCACTGAGACACTTTGAAGCCTGTCAGAGAAACAAGTCAAGTCAAGTCAATACATATTTGTATAGCACTTAACCCTCCCACTGTCCTAAGGTTTTCAGCAGCCTACTAGCAGAGGGAGCCAGGAAACCTTGGGAAGGGAGACAAAGAAAGGAATCCACCCTTCCAGGACATTTAGGATGCAATAGGTGTTGATAGGCAAAATAATGAGCATATTATACATTAAACGTGATGTATCATACTGCGATTTGTCACAGCTAGTTTGTTAGAATATTAACAGGGCCCGCAGTTGACAAATGGTATGGTGGCCGACTGTAACTGATCACCGAGCGCTGAAATGATAGAACTGTCAATATGTCGCTTATAAATTAATTTGTTATCCCTTAGTTTGGATTGTACCGAAATTTGGAATTTAAATATATAACGGTCGGACAATGCAGATGTGTATGATAATACCGCCACGTTACTGACATCTATGCCCCTGACTAAAACAAGGTCATTAGTGTTACCATGTTTATGCGTTGATTCATGTATTTTTTGTGTAAAACCGAAAGTATCAATAATATTCATAAAAAGATTTAGTGAGGAGTTCAGATGGACAGTTGACATGAATATTAAAGTCTCCTATGATTAATATATTTTCATTATATGTTACAATATCAGAAAGAAATTCATTAAATTCATCTAGACATTCAGCGCACGGTCCAGGGGGACGATATACAACAGCTAATAAATAGGTTCCAAGCTTGATGACCGCATTACAAGTACCTGAAATTAATTGATGTTATTAACTTTGGGATTTAAATCAATATTAGTTAGAAATCAGCGCCACCCCACCACCTTTATTGGATGTACGCGCAACATGCGAACTAACATAACTCCGTGGCGATGCATCATATAGAGGTAAGAATTCATCTGGTTTCAAACACCTCCACCTATGTTGTGTACATTTTTATTGTATGTTGAAATGGAGCGCTGTGCATTGTTAGCTGCTATCAATGATTGTATAATACAGACCATGGCTCTCAGCTAATTATGTGGCATTAGGTATATACTGTAATACCCTAATACCCTCTCCCCATTTGTTCTTGTGTCCAAAATTTCAAGTTGTTGATGGCAATTAGCATGTTTTACAGTGTAAGTATATAAATTGGGGAGATCAGTGTGGGTACGAATAATTATAGTATTTTATTGTTGGCATTGTTAAGCAGTTACAACCATGTCATGGAAGGGAAATAAACCCCAAACTTATTTTCAGTGAGGCTAGATGATTATGGAAGTATGAGCTAAACTGAGTTCTGTGTTTGTGCTACTTCTCAGCAACTGATTTTATATTTTATCATTAGGATATAGCAAACACACTGCAAAAACAACAAAAAAATAAATTGTGTTTGCTGATTAGCTAGAGAAAGTGAAAAAAAAAATGATACATCTGTCATGAAGCCTGAAGCCTGTACAATCATGCCTCAGTGTTGTCACACTTTCTTTTTTTTGCAAGACATAGAAGAGAAAATAGAGTTGGGGTGTGGGATGGGGCGGGGGGGGGGGGGTAGAGAGAGAGAAAATTTGTTGCGAATATGCAGAGCATGCACCAAATAATCACAGCAGTTGAGTCAAATCCATGCAGGGCAGACAGCGTCACTGGACTGCTGTAGTGTTTTAGGCCTGTGGTCTTACAGTATACTCAGTGCATCAGACTATGACAACACTAAGGCTGTTTGCATATGCAAATGTATGTGTTTACAATAGCTCATAGAGAGAGGGGGAGGGGGGACGGAGAGAGAGAGGGAAAGAGAAAGAGAATATCAAGGGAGAAGTTTGTAAAGTATGTTTGGGACTGAGAGTTGGAACGTGACTCCAACAGAGGGAATACCACGCACCCTTTATTAACCTCTCGCCTGGTTCAGGTGCCGGCAACACTGGGCGGATATCGCTTTGGCCTTAAAGAGTAAATAGAGAGCGCAGACGTGGCTTTTATCGGGCCAGTGAACCGTGGCCTGCGGGAAATTGGTGTCACTTCTCCAAATTAGTGGATGCTTTAGGAATCTGAATGGAATAATTTGAGGTTGATTGGTGCCAGCAGTGTTTTTTTTCCAGTTTCTCCCCCACCAAGCCTGCATACATTTTTTCCATCGTAGGATGCGATGCAAGATTCATTTGACATTTCTGGGTCAGTTATTTTTTTTTCTTCAATGGTAAATTGATACATGAGGACGCCATGTTTTCCTCGATTCTGTTGCAAATATAATAGAGGCGGGAATGGAGGGACGAGGTGTGAATTCAGCATCATAATGTGGTAGTAATATAATGTAGCTACAGGGCTTTCTCTCTCTCCTTCTGCCTCTGCCACACAATTGTGTTTTCTGTCTCTCCTCCTGGGTCTATCTGATTCTGTATTCTGTTTCTGTGTTTCTCTTTCAAAGACACAAACAGAAAGGCTGACCTGTGTTGTGACTCATTACCCCCACTGCATTAATAATCCACCTTGCAATCAGGTGCATCTAATGTTAATCCCACTTGTTGACACACATGATCTCGTACAAACAGAAATATGCATGTGCTTTCTTGTCACCTTGCTTCAGATTGTAAGCCTTTACCTTCATACAGCAGCAGTGTCACATGCAGAGATACAGGAGAGAGCTGCCATATGAGAGGGACTGAAAGGGAAAAGGTGGAAGAGATGGTGGGAAAGGTCGACCTTTTGAAACATGCCCTTTCGTTCTACATCAGCCACGGTAATCAAAATACCACTGTTACATATACTGTAGGAAGCACATGAGGAAGTAATGGAAGGCGTAAAAAAATAATAAAAATAATAAAAACTGTAAATGTAAATTGTTCAGCCTAACTGCCATTGAAATATGTTTCAAGGTGTGATGTAGACCAGGTGCTTTAATTAGCGAGACCATCCTAATCTCTCAAGCTTCAGTTTGACTTCACTGCGAGAATCAGTCTGGACAGGCAACAATCCTTTAAATTCTGTCCGGTATATCTACCATGTAACCAGTCAGTGTTGTACTTAGCTACGGACGTGGTTAAGGTGAGACAACAGCAATATTGACTCGAAAAAAATAATTCCGCTTTGGGTTATGTATTACAAAATCATTTGGAATGACAATTGCCCTTGAAAATCCAGCTAATGTGCAATAGGTTACTGCTCGATGCGGGTTCAAATGGATCACTTAAATAACAATATATGTACATTTGTGCAATATTAGCTTATATATTCAGTATTGATGAACTGATCATCATTTGGGGAGATTTGTGTAATTTATTACTGTATGCAAAATAATAATTCCTGGCTAATTGCTGGGCTAATAGAAAATACCATGAACACATGGTAAATGCTTTAATGTAGTATATCTTCCTTTGGCTTCAAGGTAGGCACAATGAATCAAAGTCTGAAAGCCATAACAACTTTTAAAACTGGTATTCACTCCCCTGCTGTGTGCACTAAGAAAATACACAAGGTAAGATAAATCAAAGACTAAAACAGCTAAGCTTTAGCCTCAGGTGGCTGGGCATTTAAACACTAATCCACTCATCGCAGGCAGCATTATTGGAGGTCCAGTCTTAAAAAGAATGAATATTGTACATGTACATTTTACATTGAGTATGAGACAGACAGCAGGATTGAGGGGAAAAAAAGCACTTGCAAATGAAAAAATAAATTGGAGAAAGTGTAGGTTACTTGGGAACATTCAATCACTTCTTAAGAGTGGAAGTCTGCTGAAAGCCACCAAATATTTTGTGATTGAGTACACAAACTATGGCTAGCTGAAAAAATGGTCTAACATTAATCTTGACACACTACTGACAATCTACCTCAATTTCTTAACGGCAGCTTCCAACTCTTTACAGGGGGTTAACCACTGAGAGAACAAGGACACAGGTCTATGCTGGGCCTATATGCGATTCAGTAGCTAAACAAAGGATTTCTGAGCACCATTTTAAATAAGCTTCCTCAATGTGTAGAGGTTATCAGAGGTTATCAACACAGGGCATGTGTTGCCATTATTCCACACAAACGTGGCATTGTCATCTTGTTAGAGCTATAATAATAGACAGAGCTTCTCTGCCTGCCTGCCTTCAGACCTACTGTACTGTACAGTATAAATAGCATCTTCAGAAACTTCTGGTCGGTCGTATAACAAAATTTAGATTTTACAACTCTGAGAATGTGACACTAGGCGGGGCAGGTGACACATGAAAGTAAGGGGCCTGGGTTGAAGTCGGTTGAAGTTTGATGGGGAAGAGGAATTGTGTGGGGAGCACACCTTTATGGTACACATCATCCGGGGATGAGATGAAAGAAGACAAGCAGCTGGATGTTGTCAAGAGGTAGTAGGAAAAATAGACACTGAGAAAAGAGAGACATTTTAAGCATTATTTTTAGCATGAATTATACTGTAGTATAATATCACTAGATAAAAGTCATAAATGTTCAGGATCTTCACGTTATACAGAATGATGGCAGTATAACATGAAATTACAGGCCATTTTAATCCTGTAATTGTTATTAAAGGCACACTACGAGATTATTTCACATTGACTCAAGAACCAAACATTTTCAGCTCACTGTTTATATTATGAAAGCTATAGCTCTCTATGATTTATTTCTAAACCAAAATAACACTGTTTTCTAACACTGGTGTCAACACCATTGACTGTTACCACACATGCATGCAGGTGCACACACACAAATATGATATTAAAGTATGTAATAATGACCATATAAGCGTATTATATACACAGCAATAAATTTCACTTGTGTGTCAGTTGAACTGTCTGGGCATTTGTTACCTTATGTTTTATGTCCTTGGAGTATAACCTCTAAAGCATATTTTCACAACATACAGGGTTTATTTGGGATGTTCCTGTCACATAATCTCTCTACAGAAGACCTTGAGTTATACACAATACCTGTTATCATCTGCCCAGTCCCACTTCCCTAGATAAGAGCTGGCAGTCTGGGCCTGGGTCAACAGACGGATGGTGTATCTTCACTTGGCTCTGCTCACAGTTGCCTGTGGCTAGGCCTCTCTGCACTCTCTGATACTGAATGAATATTCAACCCTTTCACACAAGTTCTGTCGGTCAGCAAACTGTAATGTAGAATACGGTATAAACAAAAGAGAAAATGTGTCATCCATGTGTTTAAGTAACACAAGCTATTCACTCCTCATAAAGAAAGATCAAAAAGTTGTTTTCCACGTAATGCTCCATTGTATTATGTATGAAACAAGGCAAATTATAGCATCATTTCCAATATGTATGCATAGAGACACTACAAGGGCTGTAACAGCTAGCTTAATCGTGAATGAGCTTTTGGTTGAAGTAACTAATGCTGTGGATTCAGCAGTACGAGTCCCTCAGGGTGCTTTACTAGTTCAGTAGACTAGACTATAGGATACACATGCTCTGAAATAAACAGTGAGAATGCATTTCTAAACAAAGACGTAAGAATGCCACCTCCACTAAATTTCAGTACGTTCTGTTTCACAAACAGCCAATGCAGACATCAACAAACACATGTGTAGGCCTACTCTTGTGTTGTTATTCATTACCACGGTCCCCTTGGACCAGTTTCTATTCAGGCATTCACGAGTGCACAGAGCTTAAATAATAAATCAACCTTGTCGGTGGGCTAGATAATGCAATTCTGAATGATTGGTGCTTAGCAACGATCAAAGGGGAGTGGATGCGAGCCAAAAACGGCACGTGTTGATCCAAATCTGCTTATAATACCCGTTGAAGTAGGGCAGAATCATAATTGTAGCTTGAAATGGACTTGCGGTAAACTCAACGGTGATAATGTGACAGCAGAGCTAGCTAGCAAGGCAGCCTTGTCCTCCTGCTCAACTCCAAGCTGAAAGCTAGCTTAGTTTGCAGCCAGCCATGTGACATTAGCTCTGCCCCTCTGCTCTAACTCTAATACATGTTCACCTCGTCTGGATGAACACACCTCTATTTGACCTCCCTCCCTTCCCTGTTATGGTATTTTAGATAATTTTCCAGCGCTGTGAGAAGGGTCGCACTGCCTGGTCCGATTGAATGGCCATTTCACGGCCACCTCACATTACCGGTTACAGTGGCACTGCCGTAAAACTCGGGCTGTATTCATCATAGTTATGATTGCGTGACAGGGTCGCCTCCCCTTGTCTAGGATGCAGGGCTTGTAAAGAGTGCCTCTCTGCCAGCAGACCTACTGTTATGGGGCCTTTAATTGGCTGATTGGCGATGAGGAGAAGGCACCCCTGCCTTTTGAATGGATGACCAATAAGACACAAGTGTGTTCCCCAGGGCGGCCAGCAACCTATTAAGCTTTCCTTTCCCTATTGTCATTGTTGTACGAGTCGGACCTTTACCCTATTATTTTTGCCCTCGGAATGTGTTTTTCCCTCGCAGTGGCCTGGTAAACTGTGACTTCTAAATTGCCTTCTGGTCTGTGAGAGTGCATTCTGTCCCAGTGTTTTTTTTTCTATCATGGGATGTTTGATTAGCCTCACTATTGAATTTTTTCCTTCTTCAGTCAAGTAGGTAGAGAATCCACATTGCCCACATTCTCATCATGTCAGTATCAAAGAAGCATTGTTGTAATTACATTTCAGTTTTGATAATTTAAATTGCCACTAGCCAATTTTGTACGAGCCAACGGATGTGAGTACGTTGGCTCGAGACTCAAGCGCTGTTAGATGTGGAAGGTTTGCTTCACCTGTTACAATTTTTAATAGCAAGTTATTTATGCATTTACAGGGGAGGTGGAGAACTAGAATCCTGCATGGGTTTCTTTCAGCATGTGTTAAAAACTGGTTTAATAAATGAATGAGGAGAAGTAATGAATAGAGAGACAGAGAGAAAGAGAGATGCTAATAAAATGAGGAAAACAATGATAGAAAAATCGAAGAAACAAAGAAAAAGCATCAAATTATACAGAAGGCAGAATATGGGGGGCAACATACAGGAACATGCATTAGTTTTATAACTCCAAGAACCTTTCTTTAGTGTGACATTGTCATGAATGTGTGTTTAGGTGTGGTCATAAACTATGGCACTTGCTATGTTTTCCTGAAGAACACAGTGATTCACTTTTTTTTTGAAGTTGGGCCATCACCTCCCAATCAATTTAATTTGACCATAGCAGCAGCAAGTCCACATGTCAAAATAGTGGTCAGGGTGTTACTTTCCGCCGGAAGGTAATGGGTTAGAGCCCCACCTGTAAACATATTTGAGCAAGATGCTTAACCTCTAATGCTCAGTTGTCCCTTTGGATAAAATAGTCTGCTAAATCACATAATTGTAACATCAAAATTATTAGCCTGTTTTTTTTCCTCCAATGGCTCAATACCTCTCAATGCTCAATACAGTCAGTGTTTTTAATTTCTTCTTTTAGAACCCAATTGAAAATTAGGTGGTCACAGCACATCATAATGACATAAAAGAACCTCAAGCAGGTTCATTTTGCCATTGTGCTTTTGCCTTTTTTACTATATTTTCCAAATTTACTGTCCTGAGTCATTGTTAGATCTACTCAATTACAATTCTTCACCTTCATTTATTTTTTATTTATTTCCCATGAGCTCCACACCAAATGCAAAATATCTCTAATAAATTAGCCCACAATAAAGCTTCTAATAAGGACAGGAACAACTGCAATCAAATTATTGATATAGTAAGCCTGAAGAACAGCACCACCTTGATACCATCTCGCTTGGTCCCATTTCAATTGCCTTTTTAATCAGAAGAATTTGTGAATAGGCGAAACGGAGGAATGGCTCCTCTGTGTAAGACCAGCCATCTGTATCCATTCCATTAGCTTTAAAGTCCTCAGTGCAAAGCCACATATTCACTGCAAGACAAAGACTAGTCCCAGCAATCTCCTCTAGATTCCTCACAGATTACTTTAAACACAGAAATTAATTAAACACTAGCTGCTTAAGACCAGTGCGCTCAGAGAGAGAAGTGAGAAACTCTGTCAGAATATCCATGAGCATTGTAATATAGTATGAAGGAAAAGCCAAGCCATAAATATTTGCGAGCAAAAAATACGTTGTTAAACAAATGGACATAGGCATTAAACATATTGTTTTAGGTAAAAACAGATTGTACAATATAAACATTGTAGGTAAAAACAGATTTATGAAGTGCAAAAACAAAATCATGCTGTATAGGTTATAACAGATTGACATAAGTGTACCTTGATTTGTTATTGCTGTTGTTTAATTTGCTATGGTTTGCATCTTTTGTTAGCCAAAAATGTATGGGCCCTGAAATGCTACTGTTAGCAGGAAAACATCTGCCTACAGTAAAGGGAAAATGTTAATTGTTTAAAAGCCCCTGTGTTCCCCCCGAACACACACACACACACACACACACACACACACACACACACACACACACACAGGTGCTGTATGATCATGGATGGTTACGCCTCTTGTCAGCATTGTCTGGAAACGTGTTTTCACACCCAACTTGATTGACATCTCCCCGGACTGCTTTGCAGTTTGTTGTGGCAATTACCCTACCATGTACAACAACTGGTGGTTCTTACAGTATATAGTATGCAGTTTTTGCATAATCAGCAAAAATGATTAACCCTCATGATGCCCATACAATCTCGTCTTGAACCACCAGATTGATTGTGGTTGTGTATAACTATGGTTCTTGTTCAAACTCACACCTTGTTGTGTCAGCAGTGCACATCATATGTGTGTGTACGCTGTAGAATTAGGTTTAGCGACTTCTATGTGCCACAACGAGCTAGTGATTTGGGTCATTTTGACCCAGAGGACATCATGATGGTTAAGCCTTCCAGTGGCTTTAACTGTGGTAATGGAGCCTTTGTAAGTAGGGAAGACACAGCTTATAACATTAATTGTAGGTAAATTGACAATGAATTGATTGCCTCACTATACAGTATTTTTCAATACTGATTCACTGGTGTAACAAAATGTAACGGACCCATACAGTTTCTACAAGTTACAAATGTTTGCTCTGCTACGAAACTCTTAGTCTAGCCACAATAAGCATATTAGGCTACTATTCAATCTGATGCTTGGAATAACTCAGAAACCAAAAAGTTAAACCTTCATTATTCAAACAGGCACACACATAACTATATTTGGGGTGACTGACTGAAATCAATGGTAATTGTATGCATACCAACAGAGGTTAAGCATGCCAAGGGACTACACAGGAGTGATAATTAAAAAGGGTACAAACCAACCATGCATGGTTGGCCAGCTAATGTTGTTCAAACATGCCTATGTGTATTATAGCTAATAGACATGCACAGCTTCTAACAGTATGTGTGGCACATTTCAGTCTGCAGGAAGTAAATGCTTCACTTGTACTCAAGCCATCTAACACACAGTAATGCATACAGAATAGAGTGTTTTTCTTTTTTGCTGTTGCCTTTGCTCTTGATATACTGTATACTGTTTGTATACAAATTGTGTATTCAAATTCAGCCAGAAGAAGTTAAAAATGACTCTGACTCAAAACATTTAAGATAATAAAGAAAATGTATTAAAAGCATATGAACATTGCAAAGTTACAATTTGTCACGCGGTCTGCAGCCCGCGTGGTCTCAAACCATGCTGTGACAACAAAGTAAGAGCCATGAACAACAGTCCCACCTGTTTTTATTAACTCTGGTTAGTCCCTCCCCCTCCCTCTCTGATTGGCTGTCAGTCCAGGTAAGGTTCTTCTTCTTCTTTCCCTTGACCTCTAACCCCACCCCACATTCTGTGGTTAGAAAACATACAGCATATATTGAAGGCAAATGAACATAAATACAATTGTAATGCTTAAAGATAAAACAACATAAGATTATAATATTTCATAATATCACAATACAGTATAGGTATTAATACGAGTTTGTGTGTGTGTGTGTGTGTGTGTGTGTGTGTGTGTGTGTGTGCGTGCATATACAATACCTTGCTTGTCTTCGTTTTTAGTGTTTTTATGCATTGTTAGAATAGGTGTGTGTTTGTGTGTGTGTGTGCATGCATATACAATACCTTGCTTGTCTTCGTTTTTAGTGTTTTTATGCATTGTTAGAATAGGTGTGTGTGTGTGTGTATGTGTAAACAATAAAAGTCTAACCACATGGGGATGAAGTCTCCAGATGGCCCTTGACACTGTGAGGTCAGAGCACATCAGACAGCCTTATGACACACAATAGCAGCAAGCTAAACCGTGGCGCGGTGCCTACATGTGCATGCGAGAGGTGTTTTAACTGGTTGCCGGTTGTCTTGGCAACCTCGTGCTTCCTTCAGCCAGGAATCAATTATTCATTACATTGTGTTATTGCATATAATCTTGACTACTTTACTGTCCGCCCAATGCATAACTAGAAGGGTAGCTAAATGTGTCTGAGTAAATCCTGCATGTGTCTGTGTTGGGAAACAGCAGGCCGCCACAATAATATATGAGTAATAAATATGCACATGCCAAGCTGGTCAATAAGGGTTTATGAGGCTGTAAAATTGTTGGTGATTGCACATTTTCTAGAATCAGAGATTCGGTGTGGGTCAGAAATACACAAAAGAACTGGGTGAAAATTATTCACGGTGACTTTCTGTATCTTACTGAAAATGTATCTGTGTAAATATGTGTGTGTGTGTGTGTGTGTGTGTTTGTTTGTGGGTTTAAAAGAGAGTAGCAGCCAATGAGTCACAGATGTAATATTTATTTTGTATGTCGGTGGCACAATGACATGTGATGGTAATAATACTGTGCAGTGTAGTTGCACAACTTGGAATAAAAAATGAAATCAATGACAGCGTTGATCAAAACCGAGCTTTCTCGGGGGACTACTGGGAATTGCCACCTCTCCTCCTGCTCGCCATCAAAATCAATTAACAAAACAGGTTAAACAAGCAAAAAAAAGTAATTGTCTGACTCTCCTGTGGGGACTCTGAAGGATCGCAGGTCTCTCTACCAACACAATTTGCACCCGTAGTGTTTTACTTGTCTCGGCTCTCCTGAAGATTAATTGTTTATTTACATACAGTACCCATGGCCTCCGAAGTGGCTCTTTAAATCCGTTTCCTTTTAGCTGGTCTGGAGAGATAAAGGTATGAGAGACATAATCTATTTCTTTCTCATTTAGAGTCGACCCATATAAAGGTTAATTGCTAATGCAAACTGTCATTCAGTCATCCAAACCTAATGGATACTACTATAATAGCACTTGGAATTACCCATGGTGAGTCACACTAACTCCCACCAAATTCTATGCATTCCAATGGAATTCCTTTTAATTTACAGTGCTAACCCGTTAATTTGGAGCCATACATTTACAGTATCGACCAATGCAGAAGTGCTTTGACTGTGTTGACCTCGGAATGTACAGTATGATGATAGGAATGTATCACATAATGCAAATTGCTTCACGCAAATTGCAAAACTATTTTCAGGTTCCTTCAGACAACATATCTGAAAGCCCAACTACAAGAGGGGTCCTTTAACTTGTCAGCTGCAAACAAATCTTGCACTGCCCATTTCTAGAGTGCCTTAGTTGTTTAAGCTGTAGAAAATCGTATAAAATTGTGACAAGTCTACAAGTCTACTTGGTAAAATAATACACAGATTATAAGCAGTTGATTTAACCCATTGGCAATTCTGTCTTTATCTTCCGACTTTGTTGCCCCTTGAACCCCCTTGTATTAAATGTAAGGCCTTTGGGGAATATGAATGAATGAGTCAGGCTTAGACGGGCAGGTCAGAAGAAGGTCACTTCTACTTCAGAGACAAAACAGCCCCTCAACCCATCCCCTATCCATGTTTCCGTTCAACCTGGGTAAACAACAACATATGAAGACAAATAACACCAATGTCAACATGACCGGGTGCCCAGGAGGGGCTGTCCGACAGGCCTGCGAAAAACCAAGCAAACAAAGGAATGAGATTTTATCAGCCGCATGTTTGATTGTGCTCAGTGATGTCGGCAGGATCCCCGCTTACTGTTTTAGCTGTCTGACACAGGGCCAGCACATGGACTCATCAAGGGAAACAGCCCAATTCCTGGCACAAGTGGAGGGTATAACTAGAGGGGGTTAGGGGAAATGGCCTGTTTCTTCTTGTCTCATTTGCTGCTGCTCAGGTGAACGCAGGACCACTCTTGTCTTTGGTCTGACCTCTCACATAAACGCACAAACACACACACACCTACACGCACACACCGCGCACACACACACATACACACGCACGCACACACACACGGACGCACACACACGCACGCACACACACACACACACACACACACTGGGCTTACAGTAGTTAGTTGCCATCCTCAAGCTGTGTCTGTCTGGCTGGTAGAGACACACATGATGTGTCTGTGTGTGTGCGTGTGCATGTGTGTCTGTGTGTGCGTGTGTGTTTGCGTGTGTGCGTGTGTGTGTGTGTGCGTGTGCATGTGTGTGTGTGTGTGTGTGAGAGAGAAGAGACATAAAGAAATCCAGTATAGCGCGCAAGGCAGAGAGTTGGGGGAGTTGGGATTCGACAGCAGCAGGAGACAGGAAAAGCAGAGTGCTAGAGAGCAGAGAGGGTACGGAAGAGGTTGCGTTGTTAAGTCTACAAAGTTAGTTAGCTAACTGGCAGGCTGACGTGATGCCAGAGATATGGAGCTTGGCAGCTAGCTGGCGCGCTCTGCCAACGGGGAGGAATCTCGCTGAATGAAGAGAAGAGAGTTTGGATTGAATCACAGCTGCTATCACATGAGTTCGTACAATTGTATATTCACTTGAGATATTGGACGAATAACAATAGGGTTTCTGATAATTAGTGGCAACTACCGCTGGGGTGAACGGGAAAGGGTATACCACATGACAAAGGTCCTGCACACACCTGAATACATCAATGCCAGCAGCCGTCTAGAATTTAATTCAATGTCATGCTCCTGAATTGAAAACCAAGAATAACTCATGCCATTTTGAATCACTTTTCATCATATAATATACAACTATGTTGTAGTGCTTGTGATTACAGTTTTCTCTATGTATGTACTGTAAAGGAACCTGTAAAGGTACTGTATGTGGTGTTTCATTGCTTTTTATAAAGTTTATGTTTGAGATATACTGTAATTACATGAATGTGTGTAGTTACACAAAAGCATTAATGGTTTTTATGTCTCAAACGGATGTATTTTGTTTCCACCAAACCGTTATGAAACATACAACCTCTATTTGTTTATTTTATGTAACCCTTCATTCACCTGTTTGTTTAGAAGATAGCACTGGAAACTGAACCAATGTTACTGCTGGGCTCGCACACCTATGGGAGGGCTATGCTGCTTCTTGCTATAGCTCAATCATGTAGCAGGGAGTTGCTTATTAAAGTACTGTAGAGTCATTGTACAGACCAAATATAACTGCATTAACTCGTGTTGCAATAATTGGCTGAAACTAACTAGTGTTATCTGACGGAATGGGGTTCCTTCTCCACCACAAGGACCAATTTATAGAAAAGTTGATTTGTTATACCCAACTTTTATATGTCAGGTTTCAGCCGTTGTGATGTATGTTCAGTAATATACCTGAGAACATTACTAAATGAGCCAACTCTTATCTGTTTCATGTTGTTGGTATGAAGGCTTTCACGTGTTAAAGCTGCCTCCCTTTTCCCTCTCTTTGGTTGGATCCTTTCCTCAAAGTTCTTGATGGCTGTGAATGTACAGATTACTGGTGACAAACGGGCAAATGGTACCAGCCACATGCGAGGTAGTCAACCCGTCTGCGCTATACGCTACGTTTGACAACAGCATCATTTCCCCCCCTCCCTGCATTCATGGGTTCACCACTCCAGGGCGCCAAACATCCCGTGTGCATTATGTGCGCCCTCATAGATCTAATTGAAACTGAAAATGTTGTGTTACACTCCAGTGCTTTCCTAATAGGCTGGCTCCCAGTAACCAGCCTAGTGAGCAATTACAAGCCGCAGCCATGAGTGTAGGTGAGTTTTGACAGGCCTGCATGTGCGTGCATGCATGTGTGCGTGTGTGTGTGTGGGAGGGGGGGTTGTGTTTGTTTGAGTGCTTTCGAGGAGGAATACGGGTTTGTCCAATATTCCTTTCATAACGCTCCATAATTTGTCTTTAAAGGCTCTTCCTTTGTTTTCATGTAATTATTGTTTACACTGACATTACATATTTGTTTGAAAGATTTATGTTGCCCTTCAATTCTATCTTGCTCAATTCTGCTCTATTTACCAACATGTTGGGGGATATAACCCATGCTTAGCAAATTATGCAGGTGATGCCATATATAACTTATGAAAACAAAATTAGTTCTATTACTTTCAGTTTCTATTAATACAATAGACCCGCGGTCGTCTGCAGACCCCAGTTCAAGAACCACTGCTTCATCTAGCAGCGTGAGTCTCGGTCTTTCCTATGCTGTGTTCCATCACTATGACCTAGGACAGTTCATTTCATATAGGCGAACATCTATTACTGTCTCCCATAGCCAGAAACAAGAGAGCAGAGTTGCTCCGGCCCCTGCAGGTGTGATGCTCCACTGAGAATTAATTAGAAAAGATGGAAAAGGTGGCTGTGGAAATATCCAGGATAGGCTGTGTACCGTGGTTCAGAGCTGTTAGCACCACTATAAATGGTGTAAAAGTTCAAGCTAACATTTTAGAAGTTCACAATGTCTACTCAATGTCAGGTGAGCAGCAACATGCTATAGTAGGTGTCTAACAGTAACAACAGTAGCTCGTAGCAACAAAATACTGTCCAATATACAGTATAATAAGTAGAATATGTAAGTATAATATAAAGTTTTTATTCAAAATCCTTAGGGCACCAATGAAGAATTCAAAATTAATATAGACTCCTCAGTGTAATAAAAGTCTAGCAGACTTGTCTTCCAAAATAACATTACACCAAACAGCTCACCCAACCATTATAAATAGACATTTAATATCATGATGTTTTTTGTTTTTTGTACCCTTTTTACTGTTTCAGAATAGGAACATGAATACGAGTTTCTCCTGACACAATGCCACATACATTGTGCGTAGAACATATTAATCAAGGTCACCAGAAACTAACATTTGACATTACCTCTCTTTTAGACTAACAATAAATTAATCATTTGTTATTTAAATATGTCTTCATGAAGCTCAGTGTGACCTTAAAGGGATTGGCCATGTATTTCGCTTTCATTATTATAATTAATGCCTAAATCAAGCGCAGAGATCAGCTTTTTGTCTGCTAGCTTAAATGCACCATTGATTATCTTTCCCGGACGTGTTTTTAAATGCTTCCCATTAACATACAGGATCTATTGGGAAATTAGCAATGCCACAAAAAATGCCTTGCAGAAACAAAGCAGTGCATTGGCAAAGAAAAATCCTCTAGCAGACATGGAAATGTCACAAACTGGTTGCCCTGTGATTACAGTACATCTCAAATGTGAGATCCCCGCAATCTGCCTCTCTAATGTACATCCGTCTGTCCGATATCTTCCCTTTCCCAGTAAAATCATTAACAGCACCGGTGTAAAACTACTCACTCTTACAGTACAAATGGCGCTCTTTAAAGTCAACAGACCATCCAAGCTAACATGTTTAGACGCTAGCATGGCATGCATGCATGCAGTGCTCTACCTGCTTTGGGTGACATGACATTACTATGTACTGCAAAGTATGTATCTTCTGCCTTAGTACTTGTTGGCTATTGAGGCAAACGTAACAGAATTTCATAAAACAGATTTGATTGGTTCATTGTGGGGTGTTAAAACTAGATGTACAGCACATGCCCATCCCCATACACGCACGCACACACCATTATGCCCAATATAGTGGATGGGAGAGAAATATAGAGAGAGGGCAAAGAACAGTGGGGTGGCCGCGGGAGAGAGTGATGGTGGGGTGCATGAAGCCATTACTGAAAATATATAATGGTGTGCGTGTGCGGGATGGTGTTCATGTGCGCCCACGCGCAAATATGCAGAGGCGTGCACGTGTGGGTGCTCACACCTACACGGCGCACTAATGAAAAGCAGACCCTTCACGGAGGGAGGGAGATGGGGGGGGGTCTGGATATTGGATTGGGGCGAGAGAGGGCAACTCTCTGACAAGATGTGAAAAGGGTGCTGATGCGACAGCCATTTCTCACCCCTCACCCCTACCCACGCACCTGCCCCTCACCACTCTCCTCTCGCCCTGTCAGAGCAGGAGTCCTCCGTGATGGAAGCTGGCGAACTGAGCATGTCTCTCTGCAAGACTCCACCACTCATCACTCTGAGAGCCCCTCAGCCATCATGACACTACGGGATCAGCTCAGCGGTATAACCTTGATTGATTGAAGCCAAACCCCTCCCAGCCATTCCTAATGCACTCTAATGAGTTTTAAGGCACGGCTTCTGATAGAGACGTTGTGAATATACTGCCGTTATCTGTGTGGTTTCTGTTTTGTTTATCTGTTAAGAACCGTGTATACAGCGACAAGCTTGCGAGTTGGCTTAGATTAGTTCTTGTCAAACTGCTTGACCTACGACTTACAACTTACAAAGTAGCAGTTTGGTGCTCTGGCCAAGATTAGAACATGACAAATATATAAACATTAGGATTGGGTTCAAGGTTGAGTACAAGACCAGGGATTAAATTGATCCCCCTTCCCCCACCACACAAGACCAATATTCTATCCAAGCCCATGTGTTGGACTTCTTGGGCTAGAAAGAAACTGTGACAATCTGTATGGGCCTTATTAAAGCACTCCTGTGATCATGCTTCTATGGACTACAATGCCTTTGACTTATCGATATTCACTGACATTTGAGTTCCAGAATTATTTTTTTCCTTCAGATCCATTATTGTCTCTGCCCTTTATCTCAGAGGCACTGTGGCACAATGATATTTCTACGAAGTCAATTTTGCTGTGCTTTTCACAGTAAGTAATTAGCCGGCTGCGTTGCTATAACAGTGGGTCTATCAGACCACCAATTTATGCAGAGAATGTTCCTTCCGTTACCAGAACAAATCATTTAAAAGCTGTGCTGTGCAAGAATGCATGATGAGATGACTATTTTTCTCTTTTTTCAGCCCACATGATTGGCGGGTTTTCAGAGAAAACAGGACTGGGTGTGGTGACATAGTGATTTTCACAGTGTGAATTGCATAAAATCTTCCCTGGATTTCTTGTTACAGAGAACAAACAGGAGAAGCACAAAATGTACATCACATTTTACCTTCTAGTCATTGTTGGAAGGGTACAGGTATGCAGCCTTATTTCCAATACATTGAGTAAACTAGACCTACCGTTTTCTCGTTCGTTTCCCTGAGGAAAAATTGCTCTATAATGGTATTAATAGAGCTGATAAAAGACTTCATCTGATGATGATCACTAGGAGACTGCAAAGAGCTCAAATTAAACAGTGAAAACTCAAAACATATGGGGGAAAATATTCAGCAATTAAATCAGTTATCCAATTGCAGTGTTCATTAACCAATTAGTCAGGAAGCAGCAGATGGCCACACATAATGGACAGCTGGTTTGTACATTTCTGCTTGTCTACTCTGTATTTCTGTCAGACTTGTCAGTCACTGCTCCACCAACAGTTCTCCCAAGTCTGGAGCTGAGATTGTCAGAAATGTCAGAAATCGGTCATTGTGAGCATCCTGTATCATGTAGTAACTGAGCGGTATTGGTGTTGTGCAGTGACTCAAGACCTCCCCCCTGGTGTTATGCAATGAATCAGGAGCTCCCTCTAGTGTCAGGACTTAACTAATATCCTACAGTATTAACCTATGCTGAATCTAAAACAAGAGAAAAGAAGCTATAGTATGCTAACCCTCTTTGTTAAGAGTCAGCCGTGAGTAGATCAATGTAACGCCCCCCCCCAACTCACTCTCTCTTTCTGCCAGCATTCAGAAATCTGGTTTGTTGCAGTCAAAGCACTTTCATTCAACCTGACTGACAGACGTACATGCATTTGCAAATCAGTAGGGAAAATAAAATTAGTCTGAAATGATTTTAATGTTTGAACATACAGAATTAAAGAACAATAAAACCATATGAAAATGTAACACTCCAAGTAAATGTGTTGCTGAATGTGTTCACTGTGCGAGCAGCTGCTGGTGTCAGGGCTTTGGGGTTTGAGCAAATGTTATGTGATATCGTAACTGTGGTAACAATAAAGCTGAATAGGTGGAAGGAGGAACCTGTGTCCAACAGTTCTCCTTTCTTATCGGCCTTGGCTCTCTCTGGGAGCTAAGCCATGCCAACCAAACCATTGCACACCTGGGCTTATCTGAGCTTCCCAAACACAACACCTTAATATAACCTTCCAAGCACACACACACACACACATGCGCGCCATTTGTTTCAAAGTCAGACTCCTGACTGCATCAGCTCCATGCGATTTGCCAGAGGGCATGAAGTGCAAGAGCCAGGAAACAGAGATTGCAGAGAGGTGGTCTGTCAGGCATAGAAATCAATACCACCGCCTGGCCTGTCAACACTCAGCCCGTCATATTTTGGAATATGGAGGGAGGGCGGAAATGAATTGGCTAAAAAATAAATAGAATGTATAGTAATACTGTTTCATGGGCATATGGTGGAAAATGACAAAAGTGAGGACTTGTATACTTGTGGACACAGCCTGATGAAGCAACAAGAATAGTTTTATTTTATTTATTTATGTATTTTTCTGGCCTGCATGCCCATATAACTACAAGCATGCAGCAATTATAGGTTAACAGCATATTCATTAGCCTCTCTCTGAATTAAAGCTAACCTTTTATACAATACAATGACAGTACAAGTTAGGGTACTGTAGTTGTAAAGACCAACAATTATGTAAATACTCATCAAACCTTTTTAGTTGTATTCTTATTATTGTTAAAAATCCACTGACAACCCCCCATTAAAGAAATATTACCCTGGTAAGGTAATATATTTGTATACCTGTATATAGCTTTTCTGTCCAGAACTACTGTGTTTAGGAGTACTTCAGACATTTCATTGAGCGTTGCTTATATCTCATGATCCTTAGCTGAGGCTTGACTTGTAACTTTATGTGAAATGACAGTGAATACAGTTCTCATCCCATTAGATATTGGCACTACAGACACTTCTGAGCTTAGAATGTTCTAGCGAAAAGAAAGACTAGAGTCTGGCTACCTAAAATGCCATCTGTGTCTGTGAGGCGTAAATGAATTGATGTGCTATAGTCTATGCTGTCTGATCCAAAAGAAGAGAAATAAAAAACATTATACTTGTGTTGCATTAGGAATAAAGGTAGTATCCGAGCCCCCTTTCAATGGTTCTTATTGAATGATTTATTTTCTAGAATTGTAATAACGTTTTGTGTCAGAGCCCATGACCCACTGTGCTGATCAGTACTTTGTCAGTCATCATACTGTACTGTAAATCAGTGTAAAACAAAATAACATTATAGTCACTGCCATTTAATTGTTGAATAGTGTTATAGACATATGCAGTGTGTGTACATATGAGAGAGAGCTTATTGTAATGAACAAAAAGAAAGACTGATTAGTTTTGTAGGAAGGCAATCTTTCTGTGTGCGTGTGCGTGTATGTGTGTGTACACACAATCCCATAATAATATGATTTGGGGAATGTATTGCTAAGAAGACAGAAAAGGAAGCAATATTTATTAGAAGTTCCACAAACCCAAAGGCCTTGCCTACTCACACTTCATGCCAATATATTTTCACTCGCAGCCTTGCCTTGTATTCTCTGGCTCACAGTTGCAGGGATAACTTCAGAGCCGCAAAACAACAGCGATGGCAGCAGCACCGGGTGACTATGCATTCAGTCGTTCTCACCTTGGTCTTATCTCAAGGCTCCCATATCGCGACAGATTAAACTACTTAAATCAGAGTCTCGCCAGACACACCGAGAGCCTCTCCAGGGAGAACAGGAAACACAATGGGCTTCTGGAAGTGCGGCTACAGTCCTCATTGTGCAGGCCCCCATGGGTCCCAATGTGCAGGTTGGGTGGGCCCCACCACACTGCTCTGCGTCTACGGTTTCTGCTCCATGCTGAGGCCCGTCGAGCCCTTCTTGACAGATTTTCTCACGGGGAGCTACAAGAATCTCACCACGGAACAGGTGCGCTGCAAGTGTTTGTTTTATGAGTTAGTGAGTTATTACTGTAATAACTGAATAATGAAAGGGCCGTTTGAAGCGTAACAGTTGATAGTGACGGTCGAATGTTTCCTGTATTATAGTCTACGTGCATAAATGGAGGTCTGCTGAACACACTAGAATTAGCTCTTTTCTCTTTCTGCCATTTGTATAATCACGATTTGAATTGTTTTTCTTTTCTCTCTGAATTCTATTTTTTACATTGTTATTTAATGCTCTCATTAAGCTTAATATACGTTTTGTGTTGTGTGCCTGTGTATGGGTTCCACATACCGGTAGTACCACAGTATACTGTAGCCTAGTAAACATACAGTAACGCGCCACAATGCCTATCTACACTTGAATATTCCCTCACTTCCCACCATGCAGGTAACACGACAGGTGTATCCCGTCTGGACCTACGCCAACCTGCTCCTCCTCGTCCCGGTCTTCCTGGTGACAGACGCGCTGCGCTACAAGCCGGTCATCGTCCTCCAGGGGCTCACCTACGCCACGGCCTTCCTGCTGCTACTGGTGGGCACCGGCGTGCGCTCGGCCCAGTGGGCCTTCTTCCTGTACAGCGTTGGCACGGCGGCGGAGGTGGGCTACTTCTCGTTCATCTACAGCGTGGTACAGCCGTCGCGCTACCAGCGAGCCACCAGTTACGCTAGAGGAGCCGTTCTGCTGGGCTACGCCGTGTGCGGACTGCTAGGTCAGCTCCTGGTGTCGTTGGCCCACCTGCAGTTGTATTACTTGGCCGTCGTATCCCTCGTGTCCCTGTGTGTGGCGCTGTTGACCAGCTTGTTTCTGCCCATGCCCAAGGGGAGCTTGTTCCTAGAGGTGTCGCTGAATGCGCAGCGGCTGGGCGAAGGTGGGGGTGGGGGCGGTGGAGAGGGCGCCCCGCCTAATGAAGCGGGTCAAGGCTCGTCTGTTTGGACGCGCAGACCCGCCGCTTGGGTCCGGAGTTCTGGGAGGGCCCTGAAGAGGCTGGCGGTAGACTGTGTAGAATGCTACTCTTCTGCCACCGTGCTGATGTTCTGCATATGGTCGGCTGTGGGAAGGTGTGGTTTCTACCAGGTGGCGGGCTATGTGCAGATTCTCTGGGCCTCAAGGCAGCCCCAGCAGAACTTCACAGCCTACAATGGAGGAGTGGATTCTTTCGCCACACTGTCAGGTACAACATGGAACCTGGAATTCAGTTTGCTCAAACTGTGTTGTTGTTTTTTCCTATAATTGTTGTAGTGACCCACATTAATATGTTTAATACATGTATTTATTTATTTTTTTAAAGCTATATAGTAAGTGAGAAAACACTTTTTGTCAAATTCATAATAATATCTCCTCGCGGTCTGAGCTTACCGTTCTCTGTGCATTTTAAACCTTATTTTTGGGGCAATGTTATCAAACTTTTTATGGTTTTTGATCATCAACTTTTATGTTGCCATTGAAAAGTGCAGTTATGGCTCTGTCCATTCATTTAGATAGGGGTCTGAGCTTGTTATTCCAAAATAACTGCACGGAGGCATTACCAAGATGTTAATGCATGGCCATCAAGCTGATGGTCATATCAGATCACTTCAGATGGTTGAGTGGTCACACTTGCCTATAAGGACTTTAGCTCCATCTCATCTTTAGTCTTCCTACGAATCAGCTTCTCTCACTCATAGTCAGAGCGTTCGCATTTGCGTGTGTGTGTGTGCGTGTGTGTATGTGTGTGTGTGTGTGTGTGTGTGTGTGTGTGTGTGTGTGTGTGTGTGTGTGTGTGTGTGTG
>JAODUG010003789.1:0-11019 GCA_027564795.1 Aphredoderus sayanus
GGGGTTATTAGCAACCATTATTGATTAGCTGTTAAACATTTCCCCCCAATTATATTGGCATTAGTTTAGCTACATTGGCAGTGAGAAATGTAATGGCTACCATGCTGCAATAATCACAGCAAAATAAGGTAAATTATGTACAGTATATGTGTTGCCTTGTGTAACCTCTGTTACCTCATAACAGGCCTACGGAGGACATGACGGGCTCTTGTCAACTGCCGCAGAGGAAATCACAGTCTGTAGCATGCGCACAATCATGACACCACAACTAATCCGTGACACTTCTGTGTTGATGGTGTCACTTCCTACAACTGGGTGGCCTACTGCACAAAGGTGACCAAATCACCCTCAGCGTTAAGGCCACACAGGTTTAAAAGCCCCATGTTGTCAGTGGCTACTGTAGGCAACTGCTGACAGCCAGGCGATCTGGTGCATCTGCTTCTGAGTGAGATGTGGAAACCTCACACAGACTTTGTTACACTTCAATACTAAGTTAAACACGGTACAGATGGATGCTGAAGATGGCCTTCTAATAAACGTTATAGGTACGCCTACAAGCTTTTTCCCCCAGGGCAATTTGTTATTCTAGAATGTTCACATTGTAAAATTAAAACTATTTGTAGAACAGCGTCTTGGTGAATTACAACTGAATCAAGACTAATCCTTCCTTGTTATTAAACTGACACCAAAATGCAACAGGACAATAATAAAGTAAAGCGACAACCAAAGAGAAAATATAAGAAGGCATCTGAAACAATATGCAGTAGAATCATTATGGAAGAACGCAGTAGTTGAGGATACTATTTAATTGTCATTAGAACATCACACAAAGACAGAGGTCCACTGACACAAATCCTACTACTTAGCATGTGAGTGTTATTAGAGCCAGTAGCCTGGTAGGTGTGTAAACCACTTTGGGGAAATTAGTAGAATATGCTCCACACCACAGGTATCCTATAGTGGCATGTGAAAGGAAGGCACCATTACTGTCCTGTTAAATGTGACGAAAAACTAAAAACACAGCGGAGAGCCAGTTGGCAGGGAAATGGAGAAAGGGGGAACACAGGCAGACAGACACACATAAATCCAAAACCCTTTCATCTTCACTGCTATCATCAGTAGCAGCTGATGGGTTTATGATTAGCTCGTTCAGAGAGTGATAGATAGCCCCACCCTCCGCACACACCCACACACCCCACCCACACACGCCCGACACACAGAACAACAAAGGACAACACCTGTCAGAAACAGGCTAATTCCAGCCAGTGGCTCCACTCTCAGTATGCTGTGAGGCCCTTTAATCCATGCAAAAGCACTGGGCCAAGACCAGGACAGATTAAGGCCCAGCATGCATCTGTGAGATGAATCAGAATCATCACAGTACAGGCAGTAATAACTTAAAACTACAGGACTATTAAGACTACTTCAAAGCAAGAACTGTGTATTTGCTGTAACATGCCACATTAGTCAAATGGCTGCTGTTTTCAGTAAATTCTGGCGTTTAACAATTGAATATGTTTGTAACATCTATTGCTGTAACACATATTACTGTGTTTATCCAGGGAATTGTATTTTCCTAATATAATACAGTTATAACCCTCCTGTTGTCTTCTGGTTTCAAACGCACTACTGTATTATGCCAACAGATGGCGCCACCTGATTGTGTAGGTCTCTTAATTGTCAGTGCTGTGTGTATTTATTTATATTTTTTAATTTTTAATTTTATTTATTTATTTATGTTGTTTTTTGTGCCTTTTAACCCTCCTGTTGTCCTTGGGTTTCAAACACACTCCTTGGCCGTCGTCTGTGTAAGATGTAGAATTAGAATTGGTGCCTTCTATCTGCCACAAAGAGGTAGTGTGGATTAATACAGTGACCATTTAGTTACAGATCAGGACAAGAGCAAGAGCTTGTAACATCCGAAAATATGGGAGGACCACACAAACATCAAGGCTGTCCTATTGTCTCGCCCTCCCTCCCAGCCTATATTACCCTCATATGAAATGCTTCTGTGGACTGGTTATTAGGAAAGCCTTTAAGCTCCCCGGATCTGATCCTGAAAGTGCTGATCTACAACAGTAGAGTCATCTAAACCTTAGTGATCGAACCCAGCGAGTGCACAATGGGGGTCTCAGGAACACTGAGGTTCCCCAGAGTATCGGCAGAGGATCCCAGAAACTGTATGCTGTTCATCCAGAAACAAAATAAAAAAACAGCCAGTGCTTGTATCTACTTAGGATCAATTAAAATGTCTTCCCATTTGGAATACTGGGAACATTAGAATTCCCCTTGGGGTCCCCAGCACTAAGTTAGGAACTCTTGAGCTAACCTACAGTACTCTTGTAGCATAAGAGTATCCCCTTATTCTTTAATTTAATCAAAATGATAGATGTGTTGCTCAATGTCGGGAGCAGAATCATTTAGAGGTCTGGGTCAGCGCCCCAGTCAAATGATTCGGGGTTCAAGCCCCAGTGTCTGTGTGTACCACAAAGGCCCAGTAACAGGAATGCTATAAAACAAACCCCAAAATGCTTATCCACTATGAAGTGGCGCAATTATGTTATTACATAAAACATCGACTCCTTGACATACAGTACAGTATACTTATTGAACTAAACACAGCAACACATGAGTATGCACACATATACACACACATTTGCAGCAACAATTGTTCCTTTTAGCTTTACTCGCGTCATAATAGCAGCTGATGGCTTTATGATGAACCCCCGCCCCCCCTCAGCCACAAGAAAGAAGGGGGGGGAAAAAACAAAAGACAACACCTGTCAGAAAGTGGCTAATTCCATTCTCAGCAGTATGGGGCCCTTTAATCCGTGCGACAGCACTGGGCCAAGGCCAGGGTCAACTAACTCCCGTCCCCCCTACCCGATCCATCAATACATCAATACACACCTCAACGTCTAAAGGAGGCTAAAAGAGTGATCACAATGGGACACATTAATCCGAGGAGTCAATGGTTCCAGTTGGCTCCAAAAATTCAAACCCGTTCGAATCTCTATGCATCCACTTCACACCCGCTCCCAGAACGATCCAAGCTCAATTGCACCCTCAATCCACCCCTCCCCTTCCCAAGACAATTCCCTCCTTTGCACTCCACCCCCCATTGAGGTTCAAACACCATTGATTTGTTGATTTCCAGTCCTTTGTCTGCAGCCGGTGGTGTGTTCCAGGGACATCCAGGGTGCAGGGCCTGGTGCCAGGTCATTTGGCATGGGAGATTAGGGCTCCAATCGCGGCATCTGTTACTGCCCAGTGTAGGTTGAGCAGGAAACCCTTACTATGCTGGTAGTTATTGTTATAATAAGGTATCCACCAGGTATTCTTAAGGTACAAACAGTGCATCTAGAAAAGTTGATAACTGGTGGGCAGAGTTGATCAGTTGGGTTGTATGGACAGGCTATATAAAAGGGATTTTAACATTGCTTGTGTCATCTGTTTAGTGATGCGTTTTGCACACGCAATTCTAGTACTAAAAGGCGTTACCGGGAGTAGGCTTCTTCCTTATCAGAAAGAATTGCACAGACAATTCGTTTGGACTCTTTTATGCTTTTTAGTGAGTGAGTCAAGTTTTAAAAAGAATCTTAATTCTGTGTTATGGAAGAGTTGAGCGTTTATGGTACTGCCATAGCCTTCATGGAGAGACAATTACTTTTTGTCACCCCTATCGTTGCAATCTTGAAATAATCTATGCATGTAATAATTTAGTTCAGAGGTATGCACTGTACCTGTGAACTTGGTTATGTTGGGTTATGATGAATGCACGCAGGTAAAAGCCATAGACTTATTCGCTCTCACTTTCTTTCTGCAGCCGTTAGATGTGTGTGAGAGAATGAATGGGTGCGGAATTGTTGGAATCATGCGTATTTATTTGTGCTGCCATCTAATGGTCTAACAAAGTAATGGTAGCGCAGCTTTAAGTAGAAGTACTGTATACTCCTTGTCAATACTGAAAACCTTCAAAGCCTTATTGGTGTTGTGTTGCCATCTAGTGTTTACATTAAATTACAGTGTTTACAACTGTGTTTAATTAAACAACTACCGTATATAAATTGTTCTTGAGGTTATGGAGAAATAAGGATATTATATTGTTTAAAGACTATACAGTTTTTTTGCATACTTGACATGTTTTATTAACTAACTAAAATACATTTAATAGAAAATTAAATTAAATTAAGTTACCAAAATATATGAAATGTATCAGCAATTAAGGTTTGCCACGCGGTCAGTGACTTTCAAGGTGCGGACGTGGCTACAGTGCTGGGCACCTGCCAGAATGCCACAGAACACCTCCACCATCATGCCCAAACCATAGCCCTTGTAACCTCCTGTGGCCACAAGTAGATGGCGACAGAGAGAAACACAGCAATGCATACAAATCACATTTAAAAACAAATAAACAGACCAATAACAGAAACCAAATATAACCAGCGAGTCTGATAAAAGGTCTCCCGTTTGCCCCTCGGTGGCTTATTTAATCTATTGGTTTAGTTAAAAGGTTAGTACAATCATCTTGTTTCACTGATGCTTTTTTGTATGAAATATTCTGCCTTTGAGTTTTTGGTCTTAGTGATCCACACAGATAATCAGCTTGCCTCACTCAAAATATGAGTGTTGTCAGGTATGTCATCATGTCACCTACTGTATGTATTCCTTGTGAGCGTGTTGTGTAGTAGCAGGATGGGAGAGAAGCCCAAGGGCAAAGTTCTGCATGTCAATCTGCATCTACTGTACATGTCACAAGCCTTGGGACATGATCAGCATGCAAAGGTATGCTAAGCTACGTTAGCTTAGAGGCCCGAAAAGGCCACCCTGTCTGATTACACTATGTCAGCAAACGTAATGGCTGACATTTGGAAAAATAAAGTCTTCTGAACTTAAATCATCACCTGACCCAAGATGTGAGTTCATATTCTGGAATGAGCAATGTTCAAAAGTAGGAATATCATTGTAAAATTGAGCTTCTTATTCCATTTCAGTTTTATAGTGTATTCATAAGTATGTGGAAACTTTTACCACTTTACACTGTAAATTGTGTAAAACTTATGTTTATTTATGTTGTCCTATTTTTGTTAAACATTTAAGTAGCCAAACATGGGACACACTTATTTAAAATATTTAAATAAAATGTAGGCTATTTTTAATGTTTTCAAACATTTAAGATTATTCCAATGTACAGTAAATTAAAATCATAACCGCATGTCAAAATTAATTAAAATTATTTTTTGCGTAAGGTTGAGTTCAATGTCATACACGTCTAATTGCATGCTATCAAGATTACGTTTCCATTGAATAACATGTCGATCCATAACTGCCTGTTTCAAAATAAAATATCAGAAAACCACTTAAATGACCGTAGGCGACAATGTTGCAATTGTTACCAACAACTAAGTCTGTGTATGTGTATGTGTGTGGCAAGTGCACTGTACCATAATATACCATAGTAGATTATGCAACCTGTAGTCCAAGTCAGGCCCTGGCATGCTGTGTTGGGTTACAACTAAGCTACTATAATGGCATGGCCCCAAATCACCCCAAAACATATTCAATGTTGTAGAACATAGCAATATGTTCTATTTGCATTTTATTTTACCTTTATTTAACAAGATAGTAATGGTAAAATGTAGATTTACATAAATGCATGATGAATAAACATGGGATAATAGATTGTGTATGATTTTTTACAATGTACTAATACTAAATTAAAACAGTAAAGAATTGAGAGAATACATTTCAAGGCAATAAATGTGCGTCAAAAAATATGTGCGTTTTAGTCAAGGCAAACCAGAGGTTAAGAATTAGTTTCTTGTCTTAAGGGTTTCTTAAAACCCAGATTGTAGGATTTTGGCATGAAGTTAGTTGAGTTTTGTATTTGTAGGAAAACAGTTGTTTATTTTGAATCCCTGCTATTCCTAAGCAAGGAAAATGTTAAAACTGACATTTACGGCAATAATGCAATGGAAAATAAGAACTTGCATCTTATTTGATCACATTGTGATTGTGGTTGTCGATTTTACATTTCATTGTAATCTTGAACCTAATGCATAACCTCTGGTCAAATTAAAAGTATATACCTGAGTGCTAGCCTTGTGAAACGTTCTACTCACATTCTGCATATGTGGACACCCCATTCACCCCAAATGTTTTGTGATTCTGTATACATGTATTATGGTAGCCTTGGTGTCTTGTGATGTTTACCTTCGAACACTGTTAATCAAATTACCTGTTAATAAGTTCCATTGATACCCATGGGTATTCAGACTTGGAGAGCTTAGGAGATCAGAATTGTGTAAGGCTATAGGTGTTTATCAAAGGATACAACAGGATTTAACAGCAATGCAGATACATATCATATGTAAATGTATAACTGGACATGTAAATGTTTTGACCAAGTTTAAAAATCAACAAGCTTTCTCCAGAATTACTGACTATACCGGCAACAACACTGCTCAGTGTAAACTGTCCCATCAAAATGAATGCACAATTCCTGTTGTTTCTGGTTGCTTGCAGTGTTGTGGATCTTGACTGGACTGGTTAGTTGGCAATGATCTTATCAGTTGATAGCAGTGGGCTGACATCAACTTTTTTTGCGCAGTCATTCTAAAGAAAAAAAATGGAATGCAAATTTAAACATATTTATCTCTTTTCTAATATTATTTTCTAATTAATAACAGTGTGTAATGTTTAACAAAGAGGAGTGTGGAAGAGAACCATGGGATCACTTGAACATATTTTGTCTGTGTTTTCTCATAAATGCTAAATAAAAAGCTAAACGTTTTAGATTACTACCACCTAGTGGTTCACATGCTACTGTGCCAACATGTGACATGTATATGGTAAACATTGCAACCTTGCTATCTTCTAGTCATTGTAGCTAATAGTTGCATATTATACACTTACAATATGACTTGACTCTCCATATCACGTGACTATACATGGTTTAAAATATAATTAAGAAAATATAAATACTATTTTCCCTTGCCTAGATCCTCTATTGATAGGTTAAAAACTATCTGTTCCAGAAAGAATTTCACAATGCATTTAGAAGTTCTTCAAACATGTCATATTCACATGTGAACACAATCCCCTATTATTTGCCTCTAACCATGTTTCTTACCATGAAGTTGACTACGCTGAGGTGGTAGGGAATTCCTTCCATCTCCTCACACATGGCCAGGTGAGCTCTCTCAGGATCTCCAGCAGCTAACACTGGGGTACCAGCATCAGCCTGTGGTACAACAGAACATTCCTAGCTTTCTCAAACTACATTTATAGTAACAGTATGTGGATATTCATATCATGTTTTCTTTTATACATTTTAATGTGATTTTACTACTAGGCCAGCATATACGACATTTTTGTACGCAAATTATTTTAAGACATTACAATAGCCTTAGCTTACTGTTGCACTTTTTTAGATGCACAGAAAGTATAAATGATGAGTATAAACAGTCAAGAAACAATTACAAAAAGTACAAAAAGTGCATAATTGTGCCATGTTGTACACAAATATCTACAAGATGATCACAACACAGTGTCTAAGTGGCAAATCTCTGCGCATAAACAAAAACATGTTAATTACTTCCACACAGAAAATCCAGCTGTTGTCTATGTGTCTGTTTAAAGGAATGTGTTTACTCACAGGGTCCAGCCCTCTCTGTATGGATAGCAGATCTGACATCCTGCCATTGAATCCAGGGGCAAAGTTCTCAGGATTTATTGCAACAAAACACTGACCCTATGGACACATGCAAATTGACAACAAACATCAACAGTCAGTTTTGAGTTGGTCATTTCTTACAGTTACACGTGATTGAAACCAGCATAAGAACACTGTGGGCAGTGGCACATTTTCCTTAATGTCCAGTGGCTAACATTCTTTATCTTCTGATCTGATCTGTTGAGGAGTGTGCCTTTAAAAACAGAAATAGCTACAATATTGTATAATGCTAATGTGTAATAAACTATCTACCACTGGGATGCTGTCTAGAAATAGATTATAACATGTGCTAAGTTTCAAAATATAATTACAATTAAATTAAATCAAAAACCATGTACCAAGTTTGCCACGCGATCAGTGACTTTCCAGGTGCGGACGTGGCTACTGTACTGGGCACCTGCCAGAATGCCACAGAACACCTCCACCATCATGCCCAAACCATAGCCCTTGTAACCTCCTGTGGCCACAAGTAGAGGGCAACAGAGAGATAAACAGAATGGAGGGTTAGAATACAGAGAGGGGAAATACAAGGGAGTGTATTAAGGGGATGTGTGATTTTTGTGTAATGTGTTACACTACAATTAATCAAATAGCAGCTGTGTATAAGGTTATCAACCTGTAGCTTCACTGCCGCCAAGGGGCAGAAGTCCACCTCCCTTCAGAACCTGCCCAGGGTCAGTGGTCAGCTTGCCGTTGGCGTCACACCCCCAACCCTCTGGGATGCTGTCCCCTCGCCTGTCATGAAGCTCCACCTGTGCATTTACACACACACACAGTAGCAGTGGTATTGTGACAGGAATTATATAATATAATGTCAGCGTTTGCAATTTTTGATCAATTATACGAATCTGAAAAGCATTTTGTTTGAAAAGTCAATAAAAAAGGAAACTGCATTGTTACAACACATGTATCAAAAACTACTAGTGTGGCACATGGTTAACAGGGAAACTGTTACCATCAAAGTGGAAATAAGTGATGCATTCCATGATGGCTCTTATATTTTCACCTAATCTTACCTTTCCTAGTGCGACTGCAGAAGTGGCCATGTCTAGGACAAAGCTGTCTCCGTCTTTCGCAGGAGCAGCTACACTAATAGGGTTGGTGCCAATGGTAACCTGAGAACAGCACAGTCAGTGTAAACATGGAGTCAGACTAGTTTCCTAATTAACATATTTCATGCAATTCACAAATGTATTCATGATTCACAAATAAATGTCACATGCCAATACAATAGATTCCTCAATATAAGTTGCAGCCATATCTTCTTGCATGCAGCATGTCTTATTCCCTCTATTAGACTCACATCTTTAGCTCGTGTAGGGACTACCAGTGGAGAGGAGTTGGTGTAGGACATTCCCTGTGGTGAATAGAATGTGATTATTAGTTATTGTGTTAGCAAAGCAAGAACAGTTGATCTCCACTTTTTCATCAGTTACTATTCTACAAATGTATTAAATATTGTTTTTTAACAAATGAATGGTATCTAAAAAACTATTTAAATAAGAAATTTTGATTACTAAAGTTAATTGGGGATTATTTGACCAATTACATTTGTTGCGAATTTTGAAAACAAACTCACTTGGGTCACTTTTGACCCATGTTGTGCATCATGGGGTTAAAAAATATCAAACATGGCTATATGACAAAAAACCCAAATTTAGAAAGAGACCAACAACACACGTGGCTACTTCTGTATATTACTATTAGCTTTAAGATGGGCTACTGTCATGATTTGTGTTTTGGACCCAAATGCAGGCATTCAGGAGGAGATATTCGTTACAAACAAGTTTCTCTTACACACACACACACACACACACACACACACACACACACACACACACACAAACACATACACATCATGCAATAAGCAAACAATCAGTAATTCCAATAAACAGAAGTGAACCAGGGACAGAAAGAAACTCCATAACACAAACCAGCAAGATGAAGCATGCTCAGGACAAAACAACAAACAACATACTTGACCAACTATCCACCGACAAACCTAAACACACAGACTATATACAGTACATAAGGGCTGATTATGATGGTAAACACCTTAATAAACTCACAATCATATTTTCTTTAAGTGCTTGCATTGCGTAGTATCCAGAAATGCCAAAATGGTTGGAACCTTGGAGAGAGAAAAAATAAAACACTTAATGGTTAAATTATAAACAGTTTAAAATTGCATTAATTAAATGATAGTATAGAATATTATGTCTATTTATAGTGCTAAACATAAATAAACGATGTACTTTATCCTAAACCAGGGCAAAAAGCTCAAGAGTTCATTGGTAAAAAAAATGGTGAATAGTTTTAGCATTACATTCTGATTATTATATCAACATACCAGCCCTGTATTTCGCATTTCACCACCTTGAAAATTGTATCCTGTTTAAAATGTCAAGACAATCTTAACAAGTATAAACCTGCATATTCACACCTACTCATTTTTACAAATCACCAGTTTAGCTGCAGTCTCCACCTACAGGCCAGTTTCAGCAGGCACTCAAGATGAAAACCAGTTCAGCGCAATGAAGTTCCTCCAACTATGTCTGTAAATAGGGTCACATTAAAGTTTCTCACCGCGTGCCACTACCCAACCAATGCCCACTTCCTTGGCTTTCTTGATGGCTAGGTCCATGCAGAAGTTGCCTACCACAGGACCCAGGAGATTCATGCCATCCACCAGAGCTGTGGCCACCGTCTCCTTCACCACCACGGGTTCTCCATCCTTGGCACAGATGCCAGTCTTGACGTCTTTCACGTACATGTCTAAACAACAACCCAGCTAATAACGCATGTGTACGAATTTAAATGTGTGTGTGACAACACACTGTTATTTAATTGGTCAACTTACCAAATAATGTATCAAATAAGCAAGAACTATTAATCTACAATATATTTGTTATATGTACATTTTAAAGTCGATATCTGTATCATGTATTCAAATGTGATGAAAAGCCACTATGTGTATTTGCACTTACCCATCCTGTTGAGTCCGTGGCTGTAGTGGCCCCTACAGTCTCCCTCCACCAGAACCATTGCCAGACTGCGAGCGTGGTGAGGTTTGGTTCCGACAGCCATCATACATCTCTCGATGAAGCTCTGCACCTCCGCCTTGTTGATCAGACACCTGTGTACAAGAATGGTTCCTGACGAGTAACTAAATGTTACAAACCCACCCGAAACGCACTTCTGTTGCATTGTGAACCTTAGCTGAAATAATGTTTTGCTCCAGAAAAAAAGAAAAGGAAAGTTAAAAAAATATATGAAAAAAAGAC
>JAODUG010003790.1:0-11018 GCA_027564795.1 Aphredoderus sayanus
CACTTTTTAAAGAAGTGTTACAACCCACCCCACCCCTGTCAGCCATTGTTTAGCTAGATGTATTAGCACTGTGGTTTTATATTAACATGAGAACAATGTATCACATGTTGCCTGAGAAATTGCATTTTCATGTAATATAAGTCATACAATGTTATCTGCAATGGTATATATAGATACTAAACAAAAAAGATTATTTGTCAAAAACTTTACTTTATTACCTCAAAATCTCAGTATCAGGGAGCAAGAATTTAAATACTGAAATTTTCTAATTTATCCTATTTTATCCCTAATTGGTGGAATTGGTGGTGTTACAACTCTCCCTGTTTTACAACCATACCTGGTCTCCCCAACGTTTAATATTGAAGGGAGATATGAGCGGCCTCTCCCAACATGTACTGAACCTCATGTTTACTGAAATATGATTTGCAGGTTCTATAAATAAATGCGACTTGACTTGACTTGCTCCCTGATAAAAGCAAAACCTTCTACCTGCTATTTCAGTTATGTTCATACAACTGCACTTTTACAATAAAAATGCGCAATACACAACTTTTGACTTCATTATTGAAGTTTGTGCGTAACAATGCGATTAAATATTTTAAGTTTTTCCCAGCACTATTAAAAAGGTAAATCAAATGTGATATATTTTTCAATTTTTGGTTTAGTCTATTAATATCTGTTGAAATACAGCCATGACACTTACAAGCACACCCATGCACACACTGAGTTCCATTAGACCAGTACTGATGTTACCTACTGATGTTTCAGTTTTATTAAGTATGCATGTCACCTTCCCAGGTGATTTAAGCCTTAATTAAAGGGGGAAAGTGCATGCGAACACACACACACACAAACACACACACACAAACACACACACACACACACCCACACACAAGCTCCTGTATACAATAAAAACAAAATAAAGGACATAAGAAAAATGGGCAACTAATGTCACACACTAATAATGTCTTTTTTTATCTCCCTCATCTTCACACAAACACACACACACAAATGGAACTAGAGGGTAATCAGGACAAACCATAAACAGACATATTAGATATAATTGGGTCATCTTGCTGACAGATTAATCCATATTTGTCAAATCTGGTTGCACAGGACTAAGACATTTCTTCTCTTATGTGGATTGTCATGGCACTAATCTATCTAAAACACATCTGTCAGAGTGATCTTGTCAAACAATCCTAAGCTTGACTCAAAGCCATTTCAACACAATATTAGCAGAAATAACAGCCGTGCTTGCTTTCACAGGCATATAGGTGAACGTCTGGGAATGGCAGCCCAAGGCTTTAGGGCAACACTTCTCCATGTCAAGACCGCTGACGTGGGCCACATGCTTTTTGATAGAATTCTTTAGTTTAATTCCTTTGTTATTCAATTAGATGTGAAGGGGGGCGTGTGGTGAAGTATTATCGCCTCTCTTGGTCTGATCATGGCAGGGTAGTCTAGTGGTGGACTCCCAGACAGAAGGTGTGGAACCCATAGATACCTGACCTAGTTGTACTGCTGTATCCTGGTGTTGCATGTGTCACTATACATTTGTGCTAATGAGTGCTATTGTGTAGGGGTCATGGGTCAACAGGCTTGAGAAGCAGGTGTAGGGGTCTTCTCTGACATGCCCAAGGCACCTTATTTCTGGGATGTACAGTGACGGGGGGCAGAGCCTGGGCTGACACCATGACAGCCCACAGACACGTATGTGTGTGGCGTCGAATCAATAGTGCACCTGTCAGAGCCTTTTGTGGTCAAACCAATGGGCATGTGACATGATGGCTTGTTTGTGTGTGTGTGTGTGTGGAACTATAGCAGCATGCAGTGACCACTGACATATCCAAACAGTCAGGACACATCAATATGAGGGGCAGGTGCAGGCCTTGTAATCCTGCCTCTTCTGGGGCTCCATGCTGCTCACAATATCCCTTCACATTTCAGGTCAGGTTTTGACACGCTTCACTTTCCAGTGAGTAAATAGTGCATAGTGCAAATGTGAACCTAAATGCTGGCGTATGTAGGACTGGGTTACTGGTTCTGATCTTTCAACAGCTAACATGAGTCAAAACCCTAGTCTAAAAAGAGACACTTTGACATCATCAACCTAACCCTAGCCTCACCCTAACCCAAGAGCCAGTTACAATATTTATTTAAAGCAGAACTATATGACATTCTGCACCTAGATGTCACACTAAACACCAGTATCTCAACCAAAACAAATGCTTTATGACCCGCACACATCCACTAACATGCATGCATTGCCAGCCCAACAATAAAAACAAAGAACAGAGGAGCTCAGATTCTCTTCTCTTAAGTCTTTACATATAAATATTTGTTTGCTGCTATATTAATGTATCGTATATACGCTGTATACTGCAGATCACATTTAACTCAAATCTGCTGAATATGTAGTATAATCACCCATCAAAAGTTTTTCTGGGGAGAATGTTGATACGTTTTTGATGGACATCCTCTGGAGAGAGTGGTGTTAAATGGCCCTCAATAAACACTTCTTATTGTCAAATTCAGAAGCTCTTCAAAGCTTCAAATCAAATTGATCTGTGAACGCAATTACAAGCAGTTGTGTCACTGTCCAGCACAAGTCTTTCCCTAAAAGTGATTCATAACAAAAGGCCCTTTCAGCCTGGCTAATATTCTATGCCTGCTGCAGAGAGAGTGGGTAAAGTATGGCATTGCCAACACTGCCAAGGCTAACTGTGTTTCTTTGCATGTACGTGTATGTGTATGCATGTGCCTACGTGTGTGTGTGTGCTGTGTAAAACAACAGGAGGTAGACAGCAGTGACCAGGGACTGATGGAGCCCAGATGCATCGATCAGAGAAACAGGTGCCATTCTCCCCCTCCTTCCTCGCCACCAAGCCAGAGCCTCTTAGTTTAACAGGCCATCAGGCTTGGATTTCTTACAGTTCTCAAAACAGCCTGTCTCAAAACAGAGTTCCTATTTTTTATAGCCTATATAGTCAAACCACAACAGCAGTCTGTGTAGTCTATAAGCACAACAGCAGTCAGTTTCTTATTCAATCTCAGTCCCCACCCAAACTCTTATGTATCTACACATTTTGTTAAATGTATTTTCAAGTTCATACAAACCTCAAGTGGACCACACAACCACAATCAATATACTTTAATATCAACACCTAACCTATTTAGTTTAATTTCACAATGTATATGGGTACAGTCACACATCCTACATTATATTAACACTGATGAATATTTGCCTGCCATTAACATTGTCATTCTGAAAGCAAAGAGGCAAACATTACATTTACTTCCTGTAGCAAAGCAACTTATTCACCTGGAGTTAAACATTGGTGAACTCTGACCACAGAATTAGCAGCCTCTACCAATAGCAAAAAATGTGTGTGGTAAATGGAAAATGTGTGTGGCCAATTACAGCCCACTGGGCTATAATTGGCATTTCTTAGTGAACCAGGAGGGATGAGACTTTGTTTGATGCTGTGTCTAACCAGCTGCTATTGAATGATATTGCACAATAATACTACAATGCCCATATACATTTTGCCTTCACAAAGCCAACCACGGCTCAAGTGAAATAACAACCATGTGAAATAACCACTCATGTGTGGCCAACAACAACAACCATTCAAACATACTACAAACCAGAAAACTGAATTCCACTAGACGATCCTGCTCCCATTATTGAAGTTTCTTCAGATGTTTCTCTATTGGGATCATTATTTTACAGGTCACAAAGCTGAATCTTGTTTTGAACAGAAAAGTACTTTATCTTTAGCAGGTGACATAATTCATAGTCTGTGGTCCGAGATGTTGAGACTGAATCACTGGCAGGCAGACAGGACCTCTAGTTCTAATTTAATTTACTGAGTGACAGCAGAAATGTCTGGACATTTTCAAATATGAATCCCTTTGAAGGACCCAGAGGTTCCATTTAATCCCCAAGGGGTTTTACTTAATAACAATGAGAGATGCGAAAGAAATATTTCAACAATAATTTCAGCAATTTATCAATGGCAACCTGATATAGGCTACCCACCCTCCCCTAGGGCCACAACATGCTTTTAGATGAGTTGTGTGACATTTCTATATCCTGAAAAAAATTACAGTACTCTTAAAGCTGCACTACTTTGTATATTCTTCAAATAGTGCATAATTATCAGAAGTTCATGAAATTATAAATAAAGTCATTATTCAGCATTCCGAGGTAGTTGCATTGTTGTAGACCGATATTAGCTGTAGGCTATAATTAGCAGCATATTATTTATTGACTATTACATTAACATTTACATTTACGGCACGCTTTTATCCAAAGCGACTTACATGTAGTAAATTTGTCAATAGTTGGACAGGTCATACACCAGCAATTGTAAGCAAACAATATTATAAATAGAACAGCATAATGTCATCATGTCTATTACCACGTAATAACGGATATAAAACACAGTAGGTAATGGCCTAACTAATGAAGTGTATTTTGTTTTATATAGGAAGAGATAACAGTGTGAGAAGTAAGAGCAAGAGGAGTAAAAGGGATTGAAAGATGACACTTACAACATAGGAAAGAGTGCTAAGAGGTGGTGAAGTCATTGGTGGAGGTACCAAGGTGGATTGTGAATAGATGTGTCTTGAGTCTTACAGAAGATGGGAAATGTTTCCGCAGTACTAACTGTTACTGAAAGCTCTGTGGTACCATGACGGAGAATAGTCAAGACTGCGAGCTGCGAGCTGCAATGGGGAGCCAGTCAAGAGCCAGCCAAGAAGGCGAGCTAAAGGAAGGGGCAGAGGTGCTGTAAATGAAGAGTTAGAGCAGGCATCAGTTTGATGCTCTCCACTCGCTCTCCTGGTTTTTATACTTTTCCTTGTTATGCACCGGTTTATTTACTGTATCATTTAATATTACATAAAATGTAAATATGAAATGTATATATTGTATGGGTACATGAATTATCATGAATTAATGCATGGTTTGTGCATTTCATCTTGCATTATTATCTAATGAATCATCGGGAAATTGCATGAGTTCAAAATATTTCATTCATGACCATGTATGAACAACACATTTATTAAAGCATTAACTAAGTTTAGTACATGTGCATTCTTTGCAAACATTTGGTCTTTCCTATCAATTGTGGGGTATAACGGGTTATTGTAGGCCTACATGAGTAATCATGAATTCATGCTGATTAAGACTAGGGGAAGAAGAGCCCCTCTAAACTCATGCATGCTAGAACAATCTATCAGTATGTCAGAATTAATTTTGTTCAGTTTCAATCAGTTACATTATTAGTTCTTCATTGTAGTCTGCAGGTAAATTACGCATTAACTTCTCATTACTTCATGTTTGTGCCCCCTCAACTAAAGTGATGAATTGTGTTACCTTTTTGGAGTGGCCTGCAGATAAATGGACAGACCCAAAATATGGACAATCACAGCACATGAATTCTGTTGACATCCTAAAGCAATGTCAGTACACATTCAACTAGTAGGGTTCATTGATGACATAACTGTAAATGTTGGTGTATTATTTACCAACTTGAATATGAAATAGATAGGAAGGCCGCTAGACGTTATATTATGGTGCTGTTCGCGGCAGTGCCAGCGCTGGACAGCGCCAGGCCACGGGTTCAGCACCGGACAGCACCGCTGCCACGTCCTCGGCCACTTGATGCACCCACGTGCAGTTTCCTCTCCTCTGCTTCCTGGGCGGAGGCTTTAAGAAGTCTTCCACCCTGGTACCAATTGCCAGTTGGTTGTTTTCTACATGGATACACGTACCAGCGACTCTACTCTCCAGCAGCTACGTCTGCTCACCTTGTCGCCCCTTCAACTCTCTTCTCTCTGGCAGTCCCGCCTGACAACAAGCCACTCCCAGCGAGCCGTCATCAATAGTATTGCGACCAGCTCAGACAGTTGTATATTCCTGTATAGTCTTAATAAATATACTTGTGTACTGAAATCTACATTCTGCTGTCTCTGCTTCCGCACCTGGGTCCTTATCCTTCCTCCGCCCCGAGCCGTGACAGTTCCACATCATCATGTTCATGCAGAAGAAATCCTAATTCATGGTGATGTACTCACCTTAGTTAGTGCCTCAATAAATATGTTGTTCATGCATGAGGTCATCAATGAAATACTTTGATCTCATGCTAATTCCTGAAGTCACCCTTTCCCTTTACAACCCCAATTCCAATGAAGTTGGGATGAGGGTGTAAAACATCAATAATAACAGAATACAATGATTTGCACATCCTTTTCAACCTATATTCAAGCAAATTCACACACTTTGAATTTGATGCCTGACATTTTTCTGGCTTTTTCGCCGCGGATAACCGGAGGAGTCACCGCGGAGAAGTCACCGCGGTAGGGTAAAGCTAACATGAAATTAAACCTTGGCTTTACCACTGTGGTAACTAACTAATATAGTTTGTGATGGTATTTTCACACACAGCTTGGCTATGTATGAACACACACACAGCGAGCTTGTAGCAGCCTGTGTGCTATCATCGTTAACCCTGATGCTGATTTTCACACAAGCATAGTGTGCTAGTGCTTTTGCTAACTTTTGATGAACTAGGCAGGGACGTCCCTGAAGAAGACGTTGCTTGGATGGCAGCATATGTTGCTCCAAAACCTGTATGTACCTTTTAGCATTAATGGTGCCTTCACAGATGTGCAAGTTACCCATGCCATGGGCACTAACACCCCCATACTATCACAGATGCTGGCTTTTGAACTTTGCATTGATAACAATCTGTTTCTTTTCCTCTTTGGCCCGGAGAACACGACGCCCATAATTTCCAAAAACAATGTGAAATGTAAACTCGTCAGACCACAGCACACTTTTCCACTTTGCATTAGTCCATCTCAGATGAGCTCGGGACCAGAGAAGCTGGTGGCTTTATGGATGTTGTTGATACATGGCTTCGCTTTGCATAGTAGAGTTTTAACTTGCACTGACAATGGTTTTCTAAAGTGTTCCTGGGCCCATATGGTAATAGCCTTTACACCAGTGGTAACCAACAGGTCGATCGTGATTGACTGGTTGATCTTAAAATCCTTCACTGTTGATCACTATGGCCTAATATGGTACTTGCTCTGGTTGTTGGTTGGTTGTTTATTCTTTTTAGACTTTGCTCTGGCTCATTTATTTGAATTGCTCACAAATCACCTGTATTGTGCAATATGTGTGTCTATGAATGATGAAATTATTAAACACATGATGAAAAACGGGTAACCATGGTAATATGGGACTGGGACAAGAAAGTCATGTTAGCTAACATTGTACAGCGGGAGTTGCGATCGTTGCAGACGTCAAAATGAGGGTCCGGCGAAAAGAAAGATCTAAAACAGATTATTTTCACCTGGAATGGGAGCATGATTTTTTTTTCATGTCAGTAAAAGAGAAGACTATATGCCTCATATGCCAACAGGCCGTAGCATTGCCAAAACGTGGAAATCTGGAGCATCATCATGCCATACCACCCATGCTAAATTCAGACCTTTATCCACTTAACAGCGCATTAAGGTCAAAACGAATTGACAAACTGAAAAGAGAGCTAAAAGCACTTACAGCAAAAAGCAAGGCAGCTACAGAAGCATCCTTCCGAGTTTGCCATATTTTGACTAAGCACAAGAAACCATTTACGAATGGTGAGTTGAATAAAGAAGCTATTAGTGTCACGGCTGATACATTGTTTGCCGACTTCAAAAACATAGAGGACATTAAAGCAAGGATAAAAAATGTGCCGCTTGGCACACCTACTGTAGCCAGGAGAATCAAGTCATTGTCCGAAGATGTATCACAACAAGTTTCAAAAGACTTATCGATCTGTGAATACTTTTCACTTCAGTTTGACGAGTCCACCAATGCCACAGACACAGCCCAGCTAAGTGTGTTTGTGCGAATGGTTTTCACTGATTTCACTATCAAGGAGGACTTTCTTGTCCTTATTCCGTTGAAGAAGGACCAGCGGTGAGACTTTGTCCGTGAGTACAAGATTCCCATTAGGAAAAGGGTGTCATTAACAACAGATGGGGCACCGGCAATGATCGGTGTTCGTTCAGGATTTGTCATGTTGTGCAGAAAAGACCCCGACTTTGCGCCATTTGTATACTATCATTGTGTGATACATCAACAAGCATTGGCAGCTAAAGCAATTTACATTATTCAAGTCCTTATTAAATAAACTTGACGCATATGGAGATTTGATCCTTCACACAAACATAAGGTGGTTCAGTTTGGGCAAGGCTCTCCAGCGTTTTATGGATGTGCTGCCTGAGATTATCACTTTCCTAAAGTCAAGGAACGAGGAGAATGAGCAGCTGTCTGACGATGTTTGGTTATTGGACTTGGGGTTCCTTACCGATCTGACAGCAAAACTCAGTGGAGGCATTCAAAGTGAAGCTCATGGACCACTCAGTTTACCCTTGTGTAGTCCTCAAGGTCAAAATGACCCAAATCACTACAGCTTTGTGGCATATAGAAGGCACTAAACCTAATTCTACAGCTTACACACACATATGATGTGCACAAGGTATGTCTTTGAAACCCGAGGACAACAAGAGGGTTAAAAGGCACATAAAACAACACAAATACATAAAGAAATAATTAATAAATAAATAAATAAATACACACAGCAATGACAATAAAAAGAACCATGGAATTTTTGAAATTCAAAGTGACTTTGGTGAGCAGAGAGAAGTATCCACTGAAGCTAAAGGCCTACTTTGGTTCAACTTACTTATGTGAAATGGCCTTTTCACAAATGAAAATAGTCCAAGTACAGAACTCTTATGACTGATGCACATCTTACTGACTGCCTCAGACTGGCAATCACTAATTATCAACCAGATTTCAAAACACTTGCCGATAATAGACTTGCAGTCACAGCAGTCTCATTAAAGGCAGTGACAGAATTCCAACTTGAAAATTGAAAACATTGTTTATTCAGCAGTTAATATTGATTTTGTGCATTGATCATTAGTGCATTGCTGTATGTATTCTTTTTGGGCATTGAGTAGAAGATGTGATTAATTTACCTGAGAAACTAAATATTGTTATTTTAACAGTGCTTAATTTAAATCATCACAAATATCAAAAATATACAGGAATTTTGTGCATTGAATAGATACCTGTGAATAACTGATTCTTAGCCTATTGCACGCTATACGCAGAAATTGCAAAATATATAGATCGAATAGAATAGATAGATAGATAAAGATAGAAGATATCAGAGTGGTAGATCTCGAGTTACATTTTGGAATAAAATTGATCTTGGGCGTGAAAAGGTTGGTTACCACTGCTTTTTACACATTGATGTCGGTTTTTAATGCAGTGCCGCCTGAGGGATCGAAGGTCACAGGCATTCAATGTTGGTTTTTGGCCTTGCCACTTACGTGCAGAGATTTCTACAGATTCTCTGAATCTTATGATGATATTATGGACCGTAGATGATGAAATTCATAAATTCCTTGCAACTGTACTTTGCTATTTGCTCACGCAGTTGTTCACAATGTGGTGAACCTCGCCCCAATCCTTGCAATAATAATAATAATAATAATAATAATAATAATAAACTTTAATTGTATAGCACCTTTCATACACAATGTGCAACTCAACGTGCTTTGCAGTTAAAAACATTTGAAAAACATAGGATGAAGGGAACAAATTCAATTAAACAAAAATAAATAACTACAACAGAAAACAAGGTAAAAGCCATGAAAATAATAAAACCCATTCCCTAGAGGCCAATTTGCTTTATCCCTCTAATTACCTTGGCCCCTGTTAATGCACTCTCCTAGCCACATCAGATACTAGCGGCATTTACCTGCCCTAGCCAAATCTGCCAGGGATTGCCTGCCCTAGCCACATCAGCAACTAGCGGCATGTACCTGCCATAGACAAATCTGCTAGCGGTACTTTGCCTGCCCTAGCCACATCAGCTACTAGCGGCATGTACCTGCCCTAGCCAACTCTGCCAGCAGTGCATTGCCTGCCCTAGACACATCAGCTACTAGCGATACTTATCCACAGGAAAAACTAGACAAATCATTATTATAGGTAACGTGTACCTGCCTTTTTCAGAGATCAAAACCTGATAAAAACACATTTGTAAACTGGGCACAAACCAACAGGAAAAGTTTCCAAATCCTTATGGAGAATAATAAAACAGATTTTATCCAAGTAGAAAACATAAAATAAATATTTATAAAATTAAAAAGAAGAAGAAAATTACAATATCATAAAACACATGTAAGGTTAAAACATATGAAGTTATAAGGCTAAACAGTGTGGATAAGTGAAGAGAAGTGTTTTAACCTAGATTTAATAATTGCTATATTTGGTGCATGTCTAAGATCCTCTGGTAATTTATTCCAAATGTGCACAGCATAAGTGCTAAAAGCAGCTTCTACATGTTTCCTTTGGACTCTAGGCTGTACTATTTGACCTGTGTTCATGGATCTAAGAGCTCTGTTCGGTTGGTATTCTTCAAACATATCAGAAATGTATTCTGGTCCTAAACCATTCAGAGATTTCTAAACTAAATGCACAACTTTGAAGTCTATTCTGTAACTAACTGGAAGCCAATGCAATGATTTAAGAACCGGAGTTCCCTTGGTCCTGGTTAAAATTCTGGCAGCAGCATTCTGAATGAGCTGCAGCTGTTTTACTGTCTTTTTTGGGAGTCCCGTTAAGAAATAAAATCATGGATAAGCTTCTCTTGGCCTTTTTAAGATAACACGGCTTTGATTCTGGCTATATTTTTTAGATGATAGAATGCAGTTTTGGTGACCGCTTTGGTGACTGTGAAAATGTGAGGTCTGAGTATATCAGAACACCTAGATTACGCACTTACTCCCTGGTTTTTAGGGCCCGAGCGTCCAGCTCTTTAATTGTAGACAGTTTTGGTTCATCCAAGTATTTATGTGCTCTACACTCACCTAAAGGATTATTAGGAACACCATACTAATACTGTGTTTGACCCCCTTTCGCCTTCAGAACTGCCTTA
>JAODUG010003791.1:0-11017 GCA_027564795.1 Aphredoderus sayanus
TAGCGCCTTCTATCTGCCACAAAAGCTAGTGATTTGGGTCATTCTGACCCGGAGTACATTACAAGGGTTAAGTCAAGTCAATTCATTTGTATAGCCCTTAGGGCTGGCCCGAATACCATTTTACAGGCTTGGTATTTCCAAACGAGTATTCGAATACTCATTGTCAAAAACTCCTATTAAAAACATGGGAAAACATGTACCGCAATCGTCTCGGACTGAATGCAATAATAAAGTCGCCCCATTATCAGTACATTAGCAACAGTTAATATTAGGCTAACAAAGTTGAGAAATAGCAGTAAAATCATCGGTTGGTTTTGCCAGCCTGCATAATTTGGACCCAGTGATCTAGTTAGTAACCAGGATACTGTCATGTATACGGGAATATGGATAACCTGATTTTTCTGTGGTCATGTAAACACCATATATCCCGAATGTGATGAAAACCAGGACAGGCCTCATAACCGGGATTCTCAAGTCCATGTAAACTCACTGAATTAAAGTTTCATAACTGTTAAAAACCCATGCGAGCAGTTAGGACAGTTTGCAGGCTTTCAGTATGTGTACGACAGTACAGTACAATAGCAGGTACAATTGCTTTGATAGACCAACAATCATCATTTCATATTCGCAGGCAGTCGTAGTTTTCAATACATTGTCATACTGGTTCTGTCAATCGAAAGCACACCTGAATTAAACCAATAGGTGTTGTGTGGTGCCAGCATTACATGACAGCCTGTGTTAATAGAAGAGGCCCTCTCTTTGCTTACAGACCAAAACAGTTAAAACCGATTGTAGTTTATGGTTGATTTGTGCAGCCAATGTAAACCGAACAAGTGGATTTTTTTTTTGTTTTGTTTTTTACCGACAAAGTATTAACGCATCTTAGTGCGCCAGAATGTGCGTCATATGTCCGTGTTGTGGCTGGTGTCCTCTGCTGTCATTTTGGCCCATAGGACTTACAGGAAGGTTAATCAAAGGGCAAGTACGCATACCTAAAGCTAAAAAAAAGAATATTCGTATCACAAAATTTAAAATATAGTACCTACCCATCAAGCCGAATATTTGAGTATGTACAGCCCAAATATCCTTTAATCACATTAGTCTCAAAGGGCTTCATAACCCATATATGCAACACGAATGAGCAATTACACATTGAAGTTATCACACTGTGCAAAAAATAAGTAACCCAGTGAATCAAGTAAATACAATTTGAAAGTTATATGCAGGTCTGAGCATTTGTCCTAGCCGCAACTAGGTCCGCTCCCCATCCCTTGAGTCCACACACAGCACTCTACTCCAACATAGGCGTCATCTCTGGTAGACACCCAGCCACTGCCATCCAATCCCCTCCTTAGAGTTCGTAAATAGCACTCCACTCCAACACTAGAAAGGCAATAACCGCCATCCGCAGACCGAATGACATCATGGCAGCTCCTCCTCCCAACGAAGGCCATCCCTTGCACAGGAGACAGCCAGCCACACCAATTCTTCCTTGTCCACGATCATGGCAGCGTCCCCATTCACCACACTCAGGAGAAGGAGAAAAGGAGGGAGGCCAGAAACACGGAAAACACACAAGCTGTTACGACTCTCTGCTCCTTTACCTAAAATGTAAAGGCTAGGTATGTAAAGGTAGAACATGAACAAAAACCAATAGCCAGCCACTTAATATTTAATGAACAAATATCTATGACAAAATAAATAAAGGAGACCAGGCTCAAAACAATCAGAAAAGGGGAAACCTCAGGGCCAACCTCACAATGGGCCGTCGGAGCCTTTAGTCTCCCATAATCTACCAAACCAAACTTTAAACTATTAAACAAAGCCCCGAAAAAACAGACTACCCAGTCTCCCTCCTCACAAAATAGCCAAATAAGCTGCCGCTCTCTCCCAGCCAGGAAACGAGCAAGAGTGTAGATCAGTAGACCTTTTATAGCCAAGTTCAAAGGTGTTTCCAATTACATCCAGCAATCCGAGGCTCCTCCCAGGAACCAGGTGCAGAACAGAGACAGTTGATTTCAGATGACACCATATAAATAACAAACACTTCAGTTTAGACACCATTGACAAAACAGAAACAGTTGACTTTAGACACCATTGACATAACAGAAACAGTTAACTTTAGGTGCCCGTGACAATCACTCAAAGGGGCCGAACAGATACCCATATAGGCCCCTAAGCGTAGGTGAACATAAATAATGCTAGGGAAATGCCTTACTATATAAATAGGTTTTAAGTTGGATTTTAAAGGTCTTAACAGTACTAGCACTGTTAACATCAGCTGGTAGGGAGTTCTATAATACTGGGGCCGGATGTGAGAATGCTGTAAATCCTGCTGATTTCTTAACTTTTAGGGATTGTTAACAAGCCTGTGAGCGTAGGGCTCGGGATGGTACATACGGTATTACTAGATTAGATAAATAGGAAGGGACCAATCCATGTAATCCTTTATAAGTCAGTAGTAAAATCTTACGATCACATCTAAGATAGACCGGTAGCCAATGGATTTTATTAAGTAATAGGGTTGATATGATACAATTAGTTTCAGTCAGGATTCTGGCAACAGTATTTTGTACCATCTGATACTGTTTCTCAGAAGGCCAGAGAGTAAACCATTACAATAATCAACATGTGATGATACAAACGCATGAATTAATATTTCTGCATTTGTTAAAGATAAAATTGGCCGAATCTTTGTAATGTTGTGGAGATGGAAAAATACAATTTTACTAATCTCTTTAAATGTTGATGCATGCAATCAACTACAACTCCAAGATTTTTTTGAGAACAGTGTGAAATAGGTATCAAGTGTGAAATAGGTATCATGTGGTTATTGTTGTGCATAATATGCACAACAATAACCACATTAGATTAATGTAGGCTATTCTGTAACAGTAAACTGATTAGAAATGGGCAACTTAACTTCAACTGTTGATTTGTGTAACCTCAGCATGACACTCCTGGTTTCATACCAAAATGTTATCCCCTGACCAAAACAACAAAGATGCATAAGTAGGCTAGCCTAGACACCTCAGCAATACACATCCCTGTTAGTCAGTGAGTCCATCCTTACTTTTTTTTATTGCAGATGTGAAATTCGTCTTATGTCTGTCGCTTTTTCATGTCGCACTGGCCGCTTTACAGGGACACTAGCTTTTTCCTTGCCCGGGCTTGTAAAGCCCATTGAGACTGTAATGTGATTAACCCTCCCGCTGTCCTTGTTTCAAACTCACTACCAGCAGAGGGTGCATGTCATATGTTCATGTTGTGGTTGGCGCCCTCTGCTGGCATAAAAAAGTTAGTGCACTGGGTCATTGTGACCCATAGGACAGCAGGAGGGTTAAGGGATATATAAATAAATGTGACTTGACTTTCTCCCTGATAAAAGAAAAATGCTTCTGCTGGTACCTGTTCATAAAAAAAGATTTGTGCAGTTACACTACTTTTGAATTCATTAATGATGCGATTAATTGCAGAAAATTATGCGAATAAAAAATATTTAATTGTTGCCCAGCACTAATTTGGAGACACCTTTTTTAGTCTAACCACTGTACCTTGTGGCCATAAAAAGCCCATAGCCTCGTTGTCTTAACATGCTATGTTGCTATTTATGTTTACAGACCCAGGTTAGAAATGCCTGCAGATGCCATCATGTCCCAGGCAGATGTGGAGGAACCCTTTCAGCTGCCCGACGAAGGCAGCCTCCCTTCCACCAGCCAGGAGCCGTCATCAAGTTCTGCAGGTACCCTCTTCTCACTATATACTAGTTCCCTGCTTACCCTGCTGTATGGCTGATAATGCCCATAAACGGGTACACAGCAGTTGATGAGTTCAAGGCCATGCCAACATTTGTATTACTGTTTATTATAGCTTTTGACCTGACACTAAATGTCCTTGAATTAATATTTGAAGTTTTCAGTGAGTTTTGTATTACACACAGCATTCATAATTCATAGAATTAAATTAATAATTTTGTCCGTGTGTGTATAGATTCAAGCAGCAGTCAGCCTAAACCATCCAGACCACTCCAGCGTTGGTCAGATCACAGAGGTCGCATGAAAAGAGGTGACATGTCTTTTCTGCCCTTAGGGCATTCATAAACAAGTTCTCCCTTTCCATCTTCAAGAATAAGCATGAAGTGGCAAACAATTCTGGACTGATATTTTCACTTTTTATTGCATGTAGATTAACAACAATGAAATGTGTGAAAAGTGGTGGTATCTGAATACTTCCTGAAGCCACTGTAAATATTTCCCACACTGCCATTTGTGCTTCACAATTTATTGTATACACACACAGTGTTCCCTTACATTGCAACACACAGTGTTCCCTTACATTGCAGCACACAGATAACAAAGTACATAAAAATATATACATATGCAAAAGCAAGATATCTTTTAACTGTATATTTTTTTTAAAATATAATACAGGCTGTACAGAAATTGTTAATAACAGCTTTATCTAACACATTTTCTTTTGGAATTAGGGCAGGCGTTTCCATCGCGTGGTATACATGGAAGACGATTTGCCAGATAAGCCCTGACCAACATCTCAATCATTGGACATAATTCCTCATCTGAAGTGTTTTTGTCATGCTTGTTCAAATTGTTGTTCATTTGTTCTTAGCCATTTGCTTTTATTGTGCAGTCCATAGTGAAGGTGTGTTCTTTTTTTATATCAAACAAATAAAGTAACATGACAATTGCATTGTTTTGTCCATGCAGTTTTTCAACCTGTCTTTGAGCACTTGAAGAAGTCTTCTGCAGAGTTTGTCTGGTCTGAGCGCTTCGGAGGAGGAGCAGCGATGACGGGGCGTTCATCAAACCTCACGTTGTAGTATTTTGCTAGGAAGGAAGAGGACTTGCGGTGTTATTGCGGTGTATGCTTTCGGTGTTTTGCATTTGACGGCCATATAAACACTGGGCACACTGAATGGTAAATCTCTGTTCCCCCAAACTGGACACATTGACAAGGGTGGGAATTGGATAGTGTTTTGTGGTCTGCACCAGTTTTTCTTTTCCCATTTAGATTCAGGGCTGCGTAGGAACAGCTTTATTATTTAGCAGCTAGCGGACCATGAGGAGATATTCACTAAAATGAATTGTCAATCATTCATATTGTATTCGTGTACAATTGCTTGCCCCAGTAAATGACTGAATCGCATCCGCATCTACATCTGAGTTGAAACAATTAAAAACAACCATTGGCAATCAAATCTATATTAACTGTGTTTTAAAGCAAAGTACAGTATTACTTAAATGAAGTAGTGGCTGAATACAATTCTTGCATCTAATGACTTACATCTTGAGAAGATATAGTACTTGTATCCCTCGGTTACAAAGCGGCTTGGCACTGACACAGCTGAAGTGACAGGTGAGGGGAAACCTTTCCAGGTCACACGAATGTTTATGGGCGGGCCCAGAAAAGATGCTGGGGAAATAACCAGTACAAGCTGTTCCATAAGTATATCACTGGAGAGTAATTTTAGGTCATTGGACTTTGTGTGTTTACATAGGATATCACTTGCCATTTGTAATACACAATCAACATGTTTTTGCACACATTATGGACCCTGGTATCATCTTTGTCCATCTCATGGACTGTAGCAGTAGTCCTAGTAAAGTAAATGAATGACAATCTCATTTTACCTGCTTGGCGGGCCACCCGGTTGTGGACAGTGTATACAACATTGGGCTTCCTGTCACATGTGGGACCATATTGGTATGAATACTTCTGTACCATACCTCCTGGTAGGAGAAATCACCAACTCAGTTTAGTTAATGGGAACTACATCTGCACTTAATTGAATAAAAACTGGTATGACAGGTATATTTAAGGTAATTTATTTCACATTTTATTTCACATTCATTGGTACATTCAAATTTATAAATTATTTTTTGGTTGATTAGAAATCTTATTTTGGGAGGAATATAGAGACAATCATAAAAGACAGGGTAGTCAGGGAGATGTTAAACAGACTTCTTGTCTGTCCAAAGAGACTGGGGATTTAATAGTGTTCTACAATGAGCAACTTGTTTTGTGGTTCACTTCTGAGTGAGATGTGTTTGCTGTAAAATATACAACTTAATCTTGTCACTCACCTCTCTTGAAGAAATACACTGACTCTTTTCTTTGATCATACTGGGGTACAGACAGAGCAGCTGTGATATGTCCTTGCAGCCCATCAAAGCCTGTTTTAATTGGCTTAGGATAGCCAGGTTCTAATACATCATTGTCAAACCGCCAATACTGTGCTCCCTACAAGAATGAATGAACATCACAACCACATAAAGTGCTTATAAATAAAAAACAGATAAAGATATATGCAATCGGGAAGGGTCCCCGAGTCATTTTTTTTGGAGACTTAAATACTGGTATTGAAGATTTAGCTTGTTGAACGGCAAGTGTCGAGAGAAGAACATACCTTGAAGATGTATGTTTTCCCCTGGCAATTGCAGCGGCTAAACACAGTGTCTAGAGGAGAAGGCACACCCCACACTTCAGTGATGCCTCGAGCAGGACCAGGCACCCTGTATCTGTCCAACATCCAGAAGTAGTGCCCTATAAAGAACAGTTATGTTATGTCCTACTACACCTAAATATGCAATAAATAGCAGCCAAATGCTTGGGAAGGCCTAACTCGACTTAATTTGCAGCTTGCCTCTGAATACCACTATTGTGCCATTCCTTAATGTGGTGAGTGCAGTGGCTGGCCGCCCACTGCAGAGGTTCGTGTCATTGCTGTCATCTATTAAAAAAAAGGAAGATAAGGAAAATAAATAATCAAACTCCAGAAACCGCTTCAGCCTGCAGAAGTAGATTAGTATTTTTCACAATATACTGGACAACTTGTGACAGAATACTTTTTTTTCCATTGCAATGGAACAAACTCAATAATAACCGTTCAGCTAATTAAGGGTGTAGAAAACAAGGGCAGTTAAATGTCTGAAAGAACCTGTTTTGTTAAAGTTATACATTATACAATATGATAAGGTCTGGAATATCCTACCTGCTTGATAGTCTGTCGGCTTGTCAATGTTTGTAGTTTGTGTGTTATCACTAAGTTGGGGTTTAGGGGTAGGTTGAGTCAAATTTGGTTCAGTTGAAGGTGTTTTTGGCGGGACAGGTTTGGCCTGAGGTTTTGAGAGAGCTTTAGGTGGTGTGGGTTTGTTCGGAGCTTTAATGGTCTCTTCTGTGGTCACGCCATCCACTGTCTCCCCCTTTGTTGGGTGTGTGGATGTGGGGGAATTTGTGACTACCTCACTAGGGGTTCCTGGCTTACTCCAGCCTTCTATGGTGTCCACTCTGCTCTCAACGTCTGGCGACTGGGAATCACTGGCATTTGGATTTTCAGGAACTGCATGATGGGTAGTAATTATTGGGGTATCAGTCACGTCTTCTCTTGTGGTGTCTGAAATCCCTCCATCTGTGATGGATGTCTGATCTGAGCTTGATGTGGTGATCCATTCTCCACCCAGGGTGGACGTAGTGGATTGTTGAACTGTAGTTGGACTGGCATTTGGGAGGTTTGCGTTGGTGGGTGCCTGTATCAAATCTGGGTTAGAGGGCACAACTTCTGGCTGTTCAGGAGAAGGCTTAGTTGGGTCTTCATTCTGGGTCAACTCTGGATTCATATTTTCTTCAAGCTCACCACTGCCTTCAGCCTGGGAGTTATCTGTGGGAGTCAGCCCAGGTGGAATCACTGAGCTTTGGATAGGCTGGCTGGATATATGGGAGAGAGCTGGGGATGTGGGACTGCCTGTAATAGAAGTCATTATGTACCAGACAATTTGTTAGAATCACTAGAATCTGGAAGTGGAATAAGTGTGATTATATTATTCTAAACTGGAAAATCAAATATGAATCTATGATACAACAACAATATTATTAAAATCTGTGTAATTCCCATGACCACGGAGATGCTGAATATGTTTTAAAATAATATATATACACATTTTAGATACCTCCACTCTTGGTGGGGGCTCCTGCTTTACTTGGGGTGGAGCTGGAGGGTTCAGTGAGCTCAGTTGGCCCAGTCTCAGGCAGGTCCGTTTGATATGTTTGGAAGCCACTGACGCTCTCTGGGTTGGGCTGTGTCACTGGCTCATCCTGTCCACTCTCAGAATAGGGGTCATCTGGGAGGTGTGTAAATATCTGGTTGTACACATCCTCTGTGAATTATCATGCCAAATCGCATCATTATTTGTTCATTGTTGATTTCTGAAGGTGAATGTTGGAATAAATATAAGATTGGTTATTATTGGTTGTTATTTAAACAAAATATGAGCTATTATATTATAGGTAGGACAGGATAGCACAATAATCTTTTGTGATGTTAGCTGACATTGACACAAAATAAACATGCTTCAATACAAAATGGCAAGTTATTGTAGCAGGCATTAATTACTTGAATATGATCAAAACATGAAAATTGTAGTTAAAAGTCTCAAAACTACTATCATATAGAATTGTCCTATGCAGAGATGTGTGACTTTTGCCATTTATTGCTATGTATGTGTAAATATTATCTTGTTTACAATCTCATTTACGTTTCTTGTTCCTCAGGAACTAAACTAATTTACATTAAAAAAAATTATTTGCCATGAGGCAGAGCAGCACATGATTTTACATATTTTGGGAAGTTTGAAAATACCTTTCTCCCTTTGAGCAGATTTATTTTTTCATTGGTGTTGCACTTCTTTTTAACATACAGTACCACAACTTCATTGGCTATCTTACTATGAGAAGTTTAAGAAGGAAAGAGGTACAGTAGCTATACATGTTTAGGATTAGAACCTAAAATACAATAGTTTCTATCTGTAAAAATATAAAGGTAGTGCTTTGTTTTCTCCTAATTTAAATTATGAAAAAATACTTTCTGTAAAGTTTAGTAATTAACTTTTAAAGAGTAACAAGAACATAATATAATAGGACTGAAGTGTGATGAGAGACATCTGTGTTGGTGTTATATTGACAAAAGTCCTAGTTTTAAAAACATGTCCATGTCATGGGTTGAAAATGGCTCTAAAGTAGCTTTTGGAATTTTCCAAATTGTCCAAATTGAGGGTGGAGTCAGGCTCAGCCCTGGGTGTTAAGTTATATTTTAATAACATATATTATATATACTATAAATATACTATTGTAATATCTTACTCAACAAGTTCTCTCACCATCATTGACATCCTGTGGGTCTGATGGGAGAGTGACAACTGGAATGAAATAAACATCTGTCAACAAATAGGACATCAAGACCAAATCATTATTCTCACTGTGTATTGTGTTTGTCTTCTTCATTTTTTGCAGATTATTTCTGAACTGGCTTTGACATTCAAGGAGCATGTCATGAGATGTTAACTGAGAGCCGTATACATAAATACCAGTATCAGAAATGCCTAACAATTTCCAACTGACCTCTGAAGGAAACAGTCCATGAAATAATGATGTATTATGTATGATGTATGTATGATCTATTCTTATACTTAACACTATTCTGCACTCTTTTTCATGTTTTTTTTAATGGAATGTGGCAGACAAGTGGATACATTACCATCACCCACTAATACAGAATACCCATGTTAAATGTAAGCCCTCACATCATTTTGTTTTATTTTTTTTCAAACTATTGAGTCCTCAAACTTTCTTACCTCAATATGAAGTACTCATGTTAACATTCTACATGACATAATCCCTCATTCACAGTACATGATGGACTAGAAACAGTTTTCCCTGTATACAGAACTACTACAGTATCACATTATTTGCTAAAAGAAATTGTTTTGTGTAGTGCTAAATAAAAGGGTTCCTGTTCACTCTGAATGATTACTTTGTGCTGAATGTCAGTGTAAGGACTTAATATTTATTGAATATTCCATAGAACATTCAGTGATGGTTTCTAGTTCTCCTGGAGTTAGTGAATATGGTTCATGAAAATATAATCTAGTTTCATAGTCCAAGATAATTTACCTGGATTGTTTTCTTCAATAAAAGGGGTCACATTTTCCTCCTCAATTGGTTTGTTTAAAGGAGGATCTGTAGGGATATTACGAGGAAGAAACTGGTGTGAAATCCTATAAGGATGCCAATAAAAGGATATCCTGACGCTTTCTATAACAGACTAAAAAATTTTTCAAATGTAAAATATTTGCTATAGGTAAACAATACCTTTCGGTTTGTTATAGTTTACATTATCACAAGAACTAGGCTGCACCGGTGCTGCTATGCTGTCTGGTCCAGTGATTGTTTCTGTGGTAAATTACCAAGACAAATTCAGTCAACCTTGACCTTGACTTGATGCACAGATTACTGCATGCATCCTTAGTACATGCTGGTGGACATGCAGTATGCACTAACTATACTGTATCTTAACAGAGATAACAGTGACACCATATGGGCCACGCATGCATGACATCCAAGGCTGTCAGCACTAGAATAATTTGCATATAAATTACATTCTACTTCTAATCCTTAATAAAGGAAAAAATAGTCTAGGGTTACATGCATTGTGACATGCAACAGTAAAAAACATGCTGTATTATTTCTAAGAATAATTTTAACATTGACTCCAAGCAAGATTTGTTTTCTTTTATCTAAAATAAAATGATTATCTTAGACTATCAGTGTTATGATTTCAAAGTATAATATACAGGTAAGCATACATTAACTATGTTAAGTGGAACAACATTTAATCTATAGCATGCACTTAGAACGGTAACATGCTGAAGAAGTTTGACAGTTCTTGCCTTCCGTTAGACAGTGGGCATGATAGTCTGGACAGCACTGCTTGTACTTTGTACATTCACCATCACAGCTACACAACCTCCCTCTCCTGAAGGGCTCTCCACAACGACCTTTACATGACTTCTCTGTGACACATACACACAGCTTCAGCACACCTGCTGTCTTTGTCCCACTGTTAGTATTTAACCCTTGTGATGTACTCTGGGTCAGAATGACCCAAATCACTAGCTCTTTGTGGCAGATAGAGGACGCTAAACCTAATTCTACAGCTTACACACAC
>JAODUG010003792.1:0-11015 GCA_027564795.1 Aphredoderus sayanus
CCCAAGTGACTTACAGCTGTAATCGCAGCAAAAGGTGGCGCTACAAAGTATTAACTTAAGGGGTCCGAATAATTATGTTGGCCCAGTTATTTGTTGACAAAGTTTGAAATATCCAATAGATTTTATTCCACTTCATATCTTTATGTTTGAAGCCTGAAATGTGGCAAAAGGTTCAAGGGGGCCGAATACTTTCGCAAGGCACTGTATATACCACACACACACACACACACACACACACAGACACACACTTTTTCATTTAAATGTATGTTTACAGTATTGTACTGTATATAAAACTAGATAAGCTGTTACTGTAGTTCTGTTAACTTGTTTTGGATGCTGCACTCTGTATAGTTGCAAAGTCAATCATGCTGCTGAAGGAAGGCAGCTATATTGTTTAAAGTGTGACAGACCAATCAGGCATGTTCCCCAAATTTAATCTATGGATGTTTACTGTTAATATATCTGTTTCTTTAGTATTTGACATGTTGTTTAGATAAGCATGTTCTGGGTGTTAAGGCCCAAAACTGGAGAGGGATGTTGTCTTTGTCCTTCTTCCTGCCATATTCTTCTGAGATGGAGTTATGTGTAGGCTGTTAATTTAGTAACATTTGAAGAAATGACCCTTTGCTACAATGTAAAGTAGTGAGTGTACAGCTTATATAACAGTGTAAATTTGTCTACCCCTCAAAACAACTCAACACAGCCATTAATGTCTAAACCGCTGGCAACAAAAGTGAGTACACCCCCTACATAGTAGGGCTGAACGATTAATTGCATTTGCGATATTATCGCGATATGACCAAAATAGATTTTCTAACCGCAAAGGCTGCGATTACACTCTGGTCACATGACATGCGACAGTTAGCAGTCTGCAGAGGACTTGGTACGCTAACTTCACCTGTTGTACAATGGCCTCAGGCTCGACTGTCAACAAAAAAGTAAGCACCTTCGATTAGCACCGAGCAACTCAGTAAACACGAGGTTCAGTCCATGTTGGGAGGGGCCGTATCTCCCCTCTATATTAAAAGTTTTAGTTTAGCCCGGTCTGACTGTCTTATGGTGCCGCAACGCCGTCACACAGAGACAGCGTTTAGCTGCAGCTGATTGACCCAATAGCGGACCGTAAATACATTAGAAACTGAAATATAAAAATGATTTGACCACCGGCAGTTTCGGCCTGGAATGGACCGGCCGTTAGGGAGTTCTCCCGAACCTCCCAACGGCCAGTTCCTCCCTGATCCAAGCTATACAAAACATGCAAACAGATTTTTGCTGCTACAACTGACATGTTGTTAAGCCATACCTATCAGATAGCCACCCTATCAGAGTCTTACGGTGCATTTTATTATTATAATATTGCAGCCAGGCTTGAGAGTGGGGCTTGCTTGCTTAATAAATCTGTCTTTGTTGAATAATACATAATATAGAGATGGTTAAAAAATAAAAAAGTATAATGGTAAATGGACTGCATTTATATAGTGCTTTAACAACCTCCCAGCCACTCAAACATTATGTACATTATTGCCTCACATTCACCCAGTCAAGTCAAGTATATTTATTTATATAGCACAGTTAAAAACAACCAATGGTGACCAAAGTGTTGTACAGAGCAAGGCAAGAAAATACAATAAAATACAACATACAACTACAATTAAAACATAAAAGCAAACAAGCACGTGTCTCAAGACCTAGTTGAATGCCAATAAGTATAAATGAGTTTTAAGACGAGACTTAAATGTATCGATGGTGATAGACGACCTAATAGCAAGGGGAAGACTATTCCACAGTCTCGGGGCAATAACCGAGAAGGCACGATCACCCTTTGTTATCAAACGAGATCTAAGGGGTCTGGTAGAATGATACACTGTAAGGAGATTTGAGATATACAATGGAGCAAATCCATGTAATGCTTTAAAAACAAACAAGCAGCAGTCACACACCGATGGCAGTGTCAGTCATGCAAGGAGCCACCTGACCACAGGGAGCAGTTAGGGTTAGGTGTCTTGCTGAAGGACACCTCAACACTCGGTGAGGAGTCAGCGGGGTTCGAATCAACCGATTTCTCACCCCGCTCTACCCACTCCACCAGTCGCCCTAAAAGTTTAGTGTTCAACACTAAACCTAGCTGTTGATAATTGGTAGGCTATCATAGCACAAAACTGGAGTCATCTAGGTTGTCCACGACAGTCAAAAATACTGTAGAGTATCAAGAGCATGACGTGCACAAAAATAACTACATTAGATATAGGCTATTGTTCAGAACAGTAAACTGATTAGAAATTGATTAAAAATTAGATATTACAAATTTAGATTGTTTTACATAACCTCAGCATCGCGTGTTGAAGAATGACACACACACACACTCTCATACCAAAAATGTATCCCCTGCCCCCTGCCCTGTTGAGGTGGCATTAGAGCACCAGGTCATTAGAGCAGCCCAAGACATACCTGTCTGCAGCAGCATCGACCAGTTCCTTCTGGGAGATCAACGGCCAGTCGCTCCCAGGCCAGCGGGGAGATATAATCCCTCCAGTGTATCCTGGGTCTGCCGTCCTAAGTCTTTATGTCCGTGATATAACTATATTACTGTGATTATTATCACAGACATCACAGTAAATATAGTCTGTGATAATAGCAAAGATATGTTTAACTTTAACGTAATACAAAACATTTTGTTTCGTGCCTTTTAACCCTCCTGTTGTCCTCGGCTTTCAAACACACTACCTTGTTGTGCCAGCAGTGCACAATATGTCCAACGACAATAATGCGGCGTAATACGTGATGCAGAGCAGCAGGAAGTAAAATGTACACAATAAGAGCTGGATGTGTTATGAAAGTCATCAGCAAGTGACGATGTGAGAAAGGTTGTGGCTGTAAAAGTAACACAATCATTTTAACTCCATTAATATTATTTTGCTGTTAATGCAGGTTTTTATTACACCGGTATTGCAGGTTAGGCGATTATGGGCTACAGTAAGAAGGACTATGACATCTTTTTGCAGCTCGATCAACAGGGTTCCGTTTCGTTTTAAGGTCGATCAGCTGTTCGGATACCGTTTCCATCCCACGTCTCGAAATGATAGACGAATATAAATAAGCACGGAATATTTCTTTCTTCTGTTTTATCTTGCTATGATTTCTAAGTTGGCTTGTTTATTTATTTACTCCGGGTAGGTTATATATTTCTCGATTTAGACGAAGAAGGGGTCCAGCTTGCAACTCTATTCGGAAAACAGTACATGTCACGTCAACTGTAAACTGCATCTTGCGTAATTCTAGCCAGCGTTTCCGTTATCCGGTAATTGCCAGTAATTGCCCGAAGAATTCTGATGAAGTCCGACAAATGTTAACCCCTCCGGTCAAAATGTCCGGTGAAAAGAATTACCCCTAAGCAAATTTTTTATTGCATTTAATAGGCTATAATTAAATTAAACAAAACAGCCAGGACACGGCCGGCCAAACAGACCTACCGTATTTTAGGAAAGAAAGAAGGACTAATGACAATATGGACAATAAATCAAGGTAGGCCTAAAGTATGGACGCAAAATGCTATGTTGTCTACTGGCAGTACACGTCGTTATATAAATAGACCTGCAGGCAGTTGTGACGGCAATAAGTCCACTTCTCAGAATCAACATAATTTGCGTTTTAACAGAAATTGCATAGGCGAAATAACGTTAATGTTACTTGCCTTTAGTTAACGCAAATACCAGAAATATTGCTTTTAATAACCGGTAACGTAGCCGTACATAAACACAAGGTGGACCTACAAACTTGCCTCTTGTGTACTGATTCGTTTGTGAAAGTTTGTGCTCGCCAAATAAGTGTGCACAAACCTTATGGAAATATTATACCTTACATTTTTCATGGTGACATCCTCAGCACCACAGTAATGTTCAAATACATTTTAACTTATCACATTCATTTGTGCATCATCTGTGCACTTTTGTGCAAAGAAAAACAAATATTTCTGCTTCATTATTATAAGCTTTATTTAGGTTTATTTTATGTTTTTTCTCGCGCTGGAAATGGCCCAATCACATATGTTTAACATGCTTTAAACTTGTTACTGCTCTAAAACGGTTCAGGCAGATTTTTCTTTAGCGTGCACAAACGAATAAAAATAACTTTAAATAAACTTTAAGGGGATAATTTTGTTAGTCTATTATTAATCCTTCATAACATTTTATATTCCAATAGTTTGCAGTTGCTGGACATGTCTTGTCCCATGTGTCAAGAATCACTGTTCTATATAAATTTTGTGACCATTATTAAGCTGGCTGCTGTTGTTTTTCCATGCCTCAGTTGGCTGGTCTTTGAATATTAATTGTATTTTATAGAATATCATTACTTTTACTCTTCTAATGATAGGCTTGCATGCGAAACAACCAGCAGTGTACATTTGTTACATTTAATGCTTCATTATTATAAGCTTTACTGAGGTTAATTTTATGTAAATAGATGTTGTCCCGTTTGTCTGGTGCTGGAATTATTTCTAGCTCCACTTAGCCTTTGGAGATGGATTCTAATGTCAGCTGTAAACAGACATACTTACAGCTGTTTACTTGTGATCGAATATTCCAAAACAGATGTGTATGCCAGGTATGAACAGGTCCATAGAATTTTCATTATTAATGTACCTTTCAAAAAAGGGTGTTTTGCAGAGTCACTATAGGTCAAAAATGTGCAGTGTTGCACTATTTCATTTATGGGCTGTTAGCATTACATTGATTGCAGCCCTTTTTTTGCCTAGTTGGTCTAGGCTACTTAATATATAGATTAATTGTTATATGGGGTCCATTACAGAGATGTGCGATAGATGTAGCAGGTAGCCAACTTTATAGTTTAAGGGCTTAAGAGCAGTCCAGGTTGATGCACTGAAACAGCAGGGGTGCGAAAAAGTCTCACTAACACAGGCATCTAGAGACACACCTACCTGACTGGTTTGTGAGTTGGTGACTAATTGTTACCTAACACAAGGAACATCCAGCACTAGGATGGAAAGATATCTAGACGTTAATGCTATGTCTTAATTTGCTATTTATTAACTCTCAACATACTGTGTAATCCATGATAATAAAGACAACTGCCACTACATAAATACTATAGTCTATTTAGGCCGATACATTACCAGACTGTCCTTACTGTACCGGAGCGCCCCTTGATCTACTCCATACACCGATCAGCCATTCAACACGGATTATACAAATTACACAAATTTATATGCGGTATTGCGTGTTAGATCATAGTGATTCGTCAAACCCACCCTGTAGGAACAGTGGAGTGCGTTTGTCGCCTCTGGTGTGTTAATATTATTAACTAGGCTACAGTAATGTACCTAATCTTGATACGTTACTGTGTTACTGCCAAATTATTCTATACTGTTACACCATATGCTAGGCACCGCAGTTCTAGCACGGAGGGTGCATTAGCACGGTTCAGTCCGACAGTAAAAACGGAAAAACAGTTAAGATGTGGCTACTGTTAGCCTATCATGCGCCAAACACAATACATTTTAACGCATGCTAGTGTCAGCAGGCTAATATTAGCACGCTAACGCTCGAGCTAACGTACCAAAAGCCACCTGGACATATACTTTACTATAAAAAGGGGAACATTAAACCACAACCAGGACAACATTACTTCACAATTAACCCACGTTCATATACCTCTTTGTAAACCCAGATCCTTTGTAAATATGTGAATCCAGGAGGTTGTTCCGGGGCTAGGTTTCTCCTGGGATAGAGCGGGGCTAGACCGTAGACATTCCCCTGCTGTACCCACCTAACATGGTCGCTCCCAGATCCAGAGCCAGGCAACACGGATCACAAGCGGTAGCAGAACCCACCAAAATGGGCTTTTAGAATGCACACAGATCGGTTCCAGGTCTCATCAGGAGGTCCATGGGCGACGACACGGGCGAAAAACATCCAGATAATCTGCAAATTAGTCTTTCTCCCGTATTTTGTGTTATTGGTAGTAGATATGCGTTGTAACTTGAAACCTATGTGGATCCCTCCCCTCCCTCCTTCCAGGCAGTAATGGCGACAGATTCACAGTCGTGCACCCCGCCCCCCCACTTCTATATCTCATCGTATTATGGGATCAAATTAGGGTCATAAATAATTAGCATGTGTAAAAACAGTTTTAAATCTATAGAACTGCTTTTGAAATGTTTTTGGACGTTCCTACGTTCGTATCTTGTAGGCCTACTGAAGTTAATTTGTATTTATATATTACCATTGGGTGATGTATGTTAATGTGGCATTCGTTTTCATTGTTATGCTGCTAATAACCAGCTTTATCCCTGGCACTTAAACTAACCTCAGAACAGTGTTGCCAACTTTGAAGGCTGACTTGGCGTAAAAATCCTTAATATTGACAAAAATTTACAAAAACAGCTCTATTTTTTGGCGTGAGATGCACTGAAGTCAATGGAATGATTTTTTTCATGCTAGCGTGAGACAGGACATAAAAGTGTGACACGCCAGATGCGTGAGAGTTGGCAACTCCGCCTCATGTGTCTTGCCTTTTGGACAATGGATATCTTTACATTTTCTGCATCTGAACTCTGCTAAGACTGTTTATTACTTGACACCTGTTAAACCATCCTGTTGTCCTCTGGTTTCAAACACACTACCTTTTGTGGCAGCAGTGCACATCATGTCTGTAAGTTGTAGAATAAGAATTGGTGACTTTAATTTGCAATAAAGAGTCAGACCGCTGCTCAAGAAACCAGCCTTTGACGCATCGACACCACAGAACTACAGACTAGTATCCCTCCTCTCCTGTCAAAAACCCTTGAGCGTGTTGTCTCCAACCAACTGTCCCTGTACCTTTCAGACCACAACCTCCTGGACCCTCACCAGTCTGGCTTCAAAGCTGCTCACTCCAGAGACCGCTCTTCTAACAGTGACTGAATCGCTTCACACTTCTAGAGCATCCTCCCTCTCGTCAGTCCTCATCCTTCTAGACTTGTCCGCTGCATTCGACAAAGTAAACCACCAGATCCTCCTTTCAACTTTAGCTGAGCTCGGAATTGTAGACTCTGCTATCGCTTGGTTTGAATCCTATTTGTTCCTACCAAGTCCTCTGGGATGGATGCCTGTCCAAACCCTGCCCACTCAACACAGGAGTCCCCCAAGAATGTGTGCTGGCACCCCTACTCTTCTCACTGTATACAAGATGCCTCAGCCCTGTAATTTCCACTCATTGATTCTCCTAACACTGCTTTGCCGATGACACCAAACTCTACCACTCCTTCCCGCCATCTGACACACAGATCTCGACCCGGATCACTGAATGCCTCGCTGAAATCAGCACCTGAATGTCTATCACCTCAAAACAACCTCGACAAAACCGAGCTACTCCACCTCCTGGCAAAAGACAATCTGCAGCACGCCTGGTATTCAACCAACCCAACCAACCAAGTAAAACCCCTCTTCTGAGAACTTCACTGGCTCCCCATTGGGAGAGCCAGTGAAGGGAGATTCCAGCCAACCTCATGAGGAAACCCATTTCAGCCGCTTGTACCCGCAATCTTGTTCTTTTAATCATGACCCAGCCTTCATGACCATAGGTGAGGGTAGGAACGAAAATTATCCGGTATATTGATAACTTGTCTTCCGGCTCAGCTCTTTTCATGCGGTAAAGCGATTGCAATACTGCTCTAGCTGCTCTAACCAATCTCCCGCTCTAATGTCCCCTCACTCGCGAGTAAGACCCCAAGGTACTTGAACTTCACTTGGACTCATTCTCTATCCGGAGTAGGCACTCCCTCGGTTTCCTGTTGAGAACCATGGCCATGTTCAACCCCAATTCCAATGAAGTTGGAACGTTGTGTAAAACAGTTAAAACAGAACACAATGATTTGCAAATCCTTTTCAACCTATTTTCAATGAGCGTTAGAGGCGTGTTATTTTTTTACCCACACACACACACAATGTATTTTAACCATAGAACTCTATATATTAACTAGAAGCAACCACCCCATTCTGGCCGTTGGAATTCATTGAAGCAACTTTTGACCGATTTCTAAAATGAATTCCGACAGTTGTGACGCACTCTTATGTACCCGCGAACGATGACCAGCAGGGAAAGTTGTTAAAATAAAAGTTTGAACTATTGTTAGTAGTGGTTGCCATAGTAATCACACTTGCCTCCATTTCTCACCAGCAAGTTGATTTCATTTTTGAGGAAGATTTCAAGCTAGAAGGTAACGTACAGTACTACGAAATGATATGCATAAATGTTCAATTAGAATGATCAATGTTCAGTTCAGTTTAAGTTTATTGTCCCCTAGGGGAAATTATTCCTTATGTACCTTATTAATACAGCATTACATACATTGTCTTTTAAAAACGCATTTCGATGTTACAGTAGGCTACCGGTACTGTTACGTAGAGTACCATATCTTATCTTACTGTACTTGTTATACAGTCAAATTGGCAATCCCAATCCCTGGGACTGCAGTGGGGGACAGCGCTGGCTGACCTAGCAGCCTGACACACCGGTGGACGCAAATCATACACAATCAGATGGCGCCGCCAGGTGGCCAAATACGAGATTTCGAGTACATCACTAGGGTTAACCGAGGGACACTAATCTACGTGTTCCATAGTATCCTCACACATTTCGTCATCGCCAAAACAGATCCAGAGCGTGGCTACAAACTGATGATAGATAGGGAGTGACCAGCTTTGCTGATAATAGGTGGAGTCAGCTCACTCGAGGGCTTCGCCAGCAAACAGAAGCAGCATATGCTGCACTCTCTCGTCCTCCCCGATCATCTCGAAAAATCTATCACATTGATCGAGGAAGGACTTGAGAGTCCCGGGTGCCCCATCGAACCTGTCAGGTTTGAGCACCCCGGTTCTGTCTGCCAGACCGCCTCCGGACAGCGACAACCTCGCTACGGTGCGTCGTCGCCCTGCCGAGATCGGTCTCCCAGTGGGCTGAAACCACCAGCTCCGGCAAGAGCGGATAATCAGGCGAAACCAAAAAGGACCACTCCCTATCTTTTGTGCCCGTCTGGAAACCATACCACGCCTTCGTCCTCCGCTTCCCCATCTTCGGACTCATGCACTAGACTACAAAAAACTAATTTGGTGGGTTTTTCTGTCAACGTCCTGTGCGAGTGCAGGCGGAAAAAAGAAAGAACGACAACGAAAAAAGCCCGCATGCTCAAAAAGGTTTAATAAACAGAAGAAAAAGTACAAAACTGAGCCGTTAACTGATTGTGAGGACACAGACGCAATCACGCTAAACAAAAACCCACAAATAAACCCTACACCACACCAGCCTTATATACATATGTAGCCACCCCAGGTGAACCCAATTAATGACCCACCCCAGGTGCAACCAATGTTCAGACAGTGACTCCCCGGTCTCATACCAGCGATATGTGAACGAAATGTGACACCCAATCTGAACCTTATTGGAAACACATTTTACAAATCTATATATTAAACGTTTGTCCAAAATGTAAAAGTATCTCTGCCTTTACCATGCAGCAGTTTACTTTAAAATCGATCTATAGGTTAGTACATAGGGCATACTATTACTGAACTACACTACAGTACTATAGTAGAACTGTTACAGTATATTATTCAAATACCAGTTGAATTCTGCAATTGGCTTGCTGGCTAGCTACTAGTAGTAGCTTGCACTTATATTTTACATTTCAGTCATGAGATACCTTTCCTGTTATCATCAATGTGAGTACAACTCTATTGTAAAAATCTAAGATATGTAAGACTTTAAATATTAATTCTAATGTGTTACTGAAGGTGTGGATCATAGGAGACAGTCACATCCAGTCTGGGGCCCAGAAAGCAGAGGAGATGACGGGGACCACAGCAGTTCTCTCAGATGAAGCACATCATTCAGAGAGGCTAGGTGAAGGCTAGTGCACATCAAGAAAACTGACAACAGTGTTATGGCTGGTTTTTCTTTTTATTATAGAATATTTACAATCCTCAAATAAGATATGACACTCCTGGTTTATCCTTTGTTGAATCTGGACTGGAAGTGTTACATTAATATATTAACCAACAATGACAACAAAGCAACACAAGCATTTCTGATATGTTTAACAAAACACTTATACATAGACATTGAATACTCTACTGTTATTTCTCTGTAGACATTATACTGTGAACATCATGGACTATAATAGTCAAGAATCTGAATGCATCTTGTATGTTTTAGGTTCAGGTTTAGTATTATAAACATGATTTCCACTGTTAAGACAATGTGTCCTAATAAATTACTTTAATACATTGCTTCATTCAAATTTGCATTCTTATTTACTTTCTGAGAGTACATTTAAGTTAAAAGAAATTCTAAAATCCATGGAAAAGTTTATGTTTACATACACCATTGGTCCTTCTACAGTATGTGCCCTTCCATTTCCACCTACTAATAAACAGACATATCCCCTGCTGTCATTAATGTTCTGTAGAATGGAGACATTACTATTCTAAATAAAGTAATACACGTAACCCATTTGCATGGGTGCATGGATGATATCCCAATAGTCCTTAACACACAAGAGAACACACTTTAGACAAGCTATTTGAGATAAACACTGAAATCAAACTGTAAGCACTGCACCATCTTTAGTGAAACACTATTGACTAGACTGATTATTTTACAGACATATTCTTCAATTACAGCAAATAATACTAGAAATAAAACAAAAAATAAAGCATGGATGTTTGAGTGTTTCTTATTACATTTTGAACATCAGATCCACAGGCATCAAGGAAAGGGCTGGTGATCATTTCCCGTACTGTCCTCGCATTGACAGCACCAGCGTTTGCAGCCTGCAACAGACAGTGATATGAGTTTCACAATACCTGGCGAACTGTACTGTACTGGTGGTGTGAAATTGGGGTCGGGTGCACATGGGTGGCAGTGAAGGTCAGGGACCTCTATGGACCAGACCCAGGCAGCAGAGGCTGGCTCTGGGGACATGGAACGTCACCTCTCTGTGGGGGAAGGAACCGGAACTT
>JAODUG010003793.1:0-11014 GCA_027564795.1 Aphredoderus sayanus
ATGCCCCCTGGGCGCCTCCCTAGGGAGGTGTTCCAGGCACGTCCAACTGGGAGGAGGCCTCGAGGAAGACCCAGGACTAGGTGGAGAGATTATATCTCCACACAACCTTGTTGTGCTAGCAGTGCGCATATGTCTGTGTAAGCTGTACAATTAGACTTGGCGCCTTCTATCTGCCACGAAGAGGAAGTGCTTTGGGTCAGTTTGATCCGGAGGACAAGAGGGTTAAAAAATATGCAATTACAAATAGATTAGCTTTAGATGCATTACTAGCTTCACAAGGTGGTTTATGCATTTTATTGGGAGAAAATGAATGTTGTACTCTCGTAATGTGAAGGTTTAGGTAATGACTTTTGCATGTAAACCATGCAAGAGAATTAGACTATACCAAGTAAGGGACACCGATCTCCCTCTACAGTTTCTGGTTCGAATCCCTTTGATTCGAATCCCCGTTCTACCCACTGTGCCACTGCCACCCAAAATAAAATAAATAAAACATTTGTATGTATGAACAATATATATATATATTTTTGGTTTAATTATGTGTGTATGTACCTGGTTCGTCTGCAGCATCAGTGCTCTGGGCTCTCCTCATGGCAGGGTTGGCACTGTGAGAGCTGTAAGAGTATATCTGTTGTCCTGAGGCATCATGTCCACTGATCTGGGTCAAGTCATGCATGCTGAAGCTACGCAACTTTTCTGTGATGGCACCCTGGCCCTGCACACACACGCATACAAATTAATACATCAGACATGCAGATTAATGGATAAGGAGAGGCTGTATTGACCACTGCCATTAAAATATTTGAAAACAACTTCTATCAACCATAACATATTGTAGCATACAGATTTTATTTATGACATCCCTACATAACATTTTAATCAGCTACATTAAAATAATAAGTTTTGATTATATTGGTGTATATTATTTCGAAGAAGTATAGATAATTCTCAGATGAGGTTTCACCAGACACACCTGATATTACATAAACACACTATATCAGCCAAAGTGGACAGTGAACAATGACAAAATGATGAAAAGCAAATGCAAGAACTAATGTAATCCAAACGGTAAAAAATTAAAGATGAAAATTATTTCAGGAATTAAATAATGGAATGACATTGTCGTTCTAACTGTATTGTATTCCAGTTTGTTATTATGGTAACAACTACATTACGTTTCAGCTCGTTTTTGTGAATTTCACAATGTATCAAGTAGTTCAAATGTAGGGCAGGGGAGTGCTGGAATGAAATATGAAGCTGGAAGTGTTTTCATGCTCCTTCCTGATGGCTATAATTAACAGTATTATTACCTCCCTGTGCAGTTTGGCAGAGCCCAGGACACCTGAAGAAAAGAAGGGCTCAGTAAAGTCAAACAAGGAGAGAAAAACAAAAAAGAAGAGCAAAGGGTACGTTAGTAAGCAGCAGAGTTCAGATCTGACAGATTTGAAAGGTTTAGACACACCGAAGGTCTCATCACTGGCACTACAGCTGTTTTCATGGTCAAATAGAATGACAGAAATGATACAGTATATGAAACACAAGTGAAGAAAGCTGGAATTGCTGTGTTCTAGCCATCCATCCATCATCTTGACCGCTTATCCATTGGGGTCACTGTGGCAACCGAGTCATTAGAGCACCCTAGATATCCCTGTCTGCAAAAGCATCCAACGGCTCCTCTTGTGAGATCCCCAGCCGCTCCAAAGGCCAGCGGGGAAATATAATCCCTCCAGCGTGTCCTGAATCTGCCTTGGGGTCTCTTCCCAGTTGGATATATCTGGTACACCTCAAGGAGGAAGCAGCCAGGGGGCATCCTTACCAGGATCCTAAACCACCAACATGCTCCTCTCAATATGGAGGAGCAGTGGCTCTACTACACGCTCCTCTAAGATCACCGAGCTCCTCAACCGAGAGCCCTCTTAAAGAGAAACTCATTTCGACTGCTTGTATCCATGATTGTATTGTATCCAGGATTATTTCGGTCACTAGTCATAGCTCGTGACCGTAGGTAATGGCGAAAACGTAGACCAACCACGTTGGAAACTCCACTTTCACCATGATAGTTAGATACAACACCTGCATTACTGCTGCCACTACACTCAACATTCTCTCTCAATCTCACAATCACTTTTACCTAATGCCAGAAGATGGCGCCATCTGATTGTCTCTTTCTCTATGTCAGTGCTGTGTGTATTTCTTTCGTTATTAATTTGTTTGATGTACTGTATTTGTGTTTTTGTGGCTTTTAATCCTCCTGTTGTCCTCGGGTTTCAAACATACATTATTGTACCAGCAGTACACATCATATGTCAAGCTGTGCAAGCTGTAGAATTAGATTTGGCGCCTTCTATCTGCCACAAAGAAGTAGTGTGTTGTGTTTGGTAGTGGTCAGTTTGACCAAGGTTAAACTCCACCTAGGGCATATTCTCCCCATTCACCAAGAAGCTTCAAAGTTTGCTAGAGGTCACAGTGTGAAGAAGCACGAAAGACAACATTATCTGCCAAAAGCAGAGATGACACTGCCGCTCCCTTGCCTGACACCCTCCAACCCTCGACTATGCCCCGATATCCTGTCCATGAAAATCACGAACAGATATATATATATATATATATATATAACCATTTCTTGTTTTCCTTATGTTGATAGTGAGAGAAAATGGTCGAAACAACTCTGAATAAAACCCTGTGTCTCCCTCTCAAAGCCCACCACTGCAGTGGAGTAAGTAGGCATTTATACATTGGGTGGCCAAGGCTACATTAATTATCCATAGCATGTAACCATAATATGTAATCTAAGGAGCATGAATGAATCATATGATTGCTGATTTGAGGTAGAAGTATAGAGACTGAACACACTGAAATTTGACATAGGTGGCAGCATACCAGGTACAGTATGACCAGCTTACAGTCTACAGACCTCTCTGATCCACCCAAGTCATAGGCTATAGGATTTTTCTATCTGACTGAAAACTGAAGATATGCCTGCACAAAATAATACCAACAACTATAATAACAAACAACCCATATTAAACATACTGGCTAGTACTCCAAGTGCATTTTTGGTTTAAGTTTAAAACAGTTTTACTGTTTTGAAAAGAGTTTGATAAGTATTTGCCAAATTTGCAGAAGATACAGTAGTTTTGGTGGTTTAAAGAGATGCATTGAAAGATGTACTGCAGTCACACTGTCAGATATTGTGAACTGAATTTTTTTTTGAAATGGTTAAATCAATTTTATATTGAAGAAGGAAAAAAAGAAAAGAAAAAAAAACTTGTTTTACCCGGTGGAAATGTAACCAGCTCTGTTGTGTAGGTTACTTGCCAACACATCCCCTGCCTTCCGGCAAATTTTTAAGTGGCGCCATGAACATATAAAATGGTATAGCCCTCTGCAATTACCACAAATGTTTTACACGTGCCGTTGCAATACGTTGACATGCAACAAAGGATACACAACGAAGACCCCACTTCCATGGTTTACCACTGACGTAATGCTAATGAGCCGTAAATTGTTTGATATTTCTAATCAAGGCAGTGCAAAGGCAGTGTTTAAAATAGACGCAGCCATTTAAACTGGACAAAACAGCTGATGTTCCTGTGTCCCACCAGCAAAAAGCCAATAGTTAGTAGTAGCTAGTAGTTAATTGCTTGTGAATGGCTGAAAAGACCCCATGAACATTGTGCTACCAAGTCCTTTAGAGGTTGAAAAATGAACACACTGGACAAAGTGCGGGGGATGAGCCTCGCTAGGGCAGGTTCTGTCAGAACAAAAGAAATGCAGCGAAACCAAATCAAGCAAGCACAAGATTTTGCTGCTCCGTTTAAGTGACTTTTTAAACAAAATGTCCCCAGATGCATGATTTCGTCACGTCTGAGTCCACGACACTAACACAATGCGTACTCAAAGGGGACAAGTAGGAACACAGGGAATCGCTGGAAGATTAAAGTGAATGGTTGTATTCAATGTTTGTGTGTGCGCTGTTCATGTTAGTGAGTGGGGCAGTAAAATGGCAAACCAATATAAATTAACAGACAAACACTGCTGCTCCCCCCCCCCCCAAAGACACACAACTAATCTTGCCTTTACTGCTGCTGTGACAGCAGCCGTGGCGGCAATGGTCAGGCCTTGCTTGCCGAAGTTGACCATGGTCTCATAGCTTTTTTCCTTTGCCTGGATGATGTATTCATCAATCTCCTGCAGACAGGTGAGGAGGCCAAACGAGCAAGTCAGTCAGACTTCAAGTAGACATTTTAAATCAGGCAAAAGCATTCTTAATATTCACACACACAACATGGCTAGATGGGGTTTACCCGCTCTCTGGAGGATAAGAGTGGATGGAGACACTTCTTGTAAATGAGGCTGGCTCCACGGGTGTACGGAGACAGCAGCCAGATGACAAAGGCAACTTTCAGCTCGTAGTAAAGTGGAAACCTGTGTTTGGAGGAATAGGGGTTGGGGTGCACACCAACATTACTGCTTGGTATATGGACAAAAATTCCTCACTAACTGAAATAACATTATCTAGTCAAATAACTATCAATAAGCATCCCAAAAACAGACCTGGGGGTATTCTAAGAAGCAAGCTCAGAATAGTGAGGCTAAATAAAAGTTAAAGTTTGCAAATCATAAGCTTAGCTTGCGATCTGGTGAATATGCGTGTTTGGAAAGAAGGACACGCATGCGCTGCTAAGATTTGCTTACGTAATAATAATATTCCACAGTTCTGTATCAGATCTGAAACGCTGAGAATAAATATAAACACGAGGTAGACAAACTTGACCCTACTCAAGTTTGTAACCTCCATAAGTTGGCACCCCATATAATAAATATATGAATTAATGTGTATTGATTCATTTGTGAAAGCTTGTGCTCGCCAAGTGTGTGCACAAACCGTTATAGAAAATATACCTTCAAATTTCCACTGTGATGTCCTCACCACAGTAATGTTCAAATACATTTGAACTTATCACATTCGTTTGTGCATCATCTGTGCACGTTTTCTGCTTCATTATTATAAGCTTTACTGAGGTTTATTTAACGTTTTTTCTCATGCTGGAAATGGCCCAATCACTCATATGTTTAACATGCTTTAAACTTGTTACTGCTCTAAAATGGTTCAGGCACATATTTTTCTTTAGCGTGCACAAACAAATAAAAAGAATTGTATTCACAAAACGTGCCATATAGGGTCATTATAATTGTGTATTGATTTAATTTTGCCTAAATCAGCGCTCGTTGATATAAGACCGACGCTACTGGTAACCGACTTTTCACTATTAAATGACGAGCTGAATAATGGATTAACATTATCTTTTAATATATTAATGGAGCATGGGTATGGTTAAATGTCATCAAGTAAAATAATCTTGTCAGTCCATATTTGACATGTGTGTTTATCCAAAAGTCTCCATCGACTGCCTCTTATAAACTGCGGCGGCGCGACACCGCGATTCCAAAAGACACACAGATAGAAAGCCTACAATAACCTTCACTCTTAACTTGTTGACATTTTTTGTATAGCCTGCCTATAAATTGCCTTTAAGCTCAATAATAAACACAAATAGTATTTGACAGGAATTTCTTCCAATTGTCCAGTAAACTGAAACTTTCCCGCCACCCAGCCACATACATACATACATACATACACAATAGCTGGGCATGTTAACACGTTATTAACGGCCGGTCCATTCAAGGCCAAAACAGCGGCTGGTAAAATAATTTTTAGGTTTCAGTTTAATCTCTTTAATGATCCGCGATCGGGCCAGCCGGCGGCAGCTGAACGCTGTCTGTCACGGCGATGTGGCCTCATACGACGGTCAGACTGGACCAAACTAATCAGGGAGAACAGGTATGGTTGTAACAGTGGCAACAACTATAACTCCATTCAATTGTACTCTGGTCTCCAGCTAACCTGTCCTTACCTCACATGGAGTCAGTCTATACAGGTCTGCTGCCCTGGTCAAATAGACTTTAAAAGACTGGCAGATACATTTAAATCGTTTTACACTGCCTATAATAATACAAAATGATTATATGGTGTTGCCTTGGATGTGGAAACACTATGCTTTGGGATGTTTTTCTAAGGGGTACGAAGGACGAGGATGTCCAATCTTGATGAGAACCACCTTCCCTCAGCCAAGGCATTGAAAATGGATAGTGGATGGGTATTCCAGCATGACAATGACCCCAAACACACAACCAAGGAAACTTAAAGGTCCTGAAGTGGCCTAGCCAGTCTCCAGACCTTAATCCCATAGAAAATCTGTGGAGGGAGCTGAAGGTTGGAGTTGCCAAACTTCAGCCTCAAAACCTTAATGACTTGGAGAAGATCTGCAAAGAGGAGTCGGACAAAATCCCTCCTGCGATGTGTGCAAACCTGGTGGCCAATTACAAGAAACATCTGACATCTGAATGCCAACAAGGGTTTTTCCACCGAGTCCTAAGTCATGTTTTGCCAAGGGGTCCAATATTTATTTCACTCATTAAGATGCAAAACAATACATCACATCTTTGACATGAGTTTCTGGATTTTTTTGTTGCTCTGTATCTCACTGTTCAAATAAACCTACCATTAAAATTATAGACTGATCATTTAGTCAGTAGGCAAACGTACGTATGCAAATGTGAATGATGATGTTTGTTTTGAATTTTTAATCGTTTAATTTTTAGAATAAATACAGATCTCAGGTAACATTGTTAACCTCTGAAGGACAGATAAGTTGGACACCATCTATGATAGTGCATACTTAGAATTAGGAGGTGCTCATAGGATTTATTGGTGGGCATTGATTTATACAGGTTATAGCCTATTTTGTTTCAAATTATATTTTGTGGCAACAAGAATGCCATATCAATTGAGAGCTAAAATAGAAGATGCAGTCTGTGTTAGTAATTAGAGATTTCAGCTGTTATTATACAGTAAAATGCTTGTTTTAATATTATTGGTTTCATGTGAATACTTGAATACTCTAAGTTTCCTTTGTTTTAAAACAGATACGTTTTGGGGGAGCATTGCATGTAAAGCTACGCGTCTCCCTGGATGCACATTTTTCTAATAATAAATGCCTGGTTCGTGTTTTCATCTATCCACAACTTTGAATGGTCTCATTGCAACATTTTTGTTGAAAATTGTTTAATGAAACGTATCGTTAATCGTACTGCATCGTGAGTTGAGTGAATAGCTACATGAAAACGTACCATGCCAGTGTTAAGTCAGTGACTGTCTCCACCACAGTGTACAATGCAAAGACAATCCAGTACATCATCCAGCGAACCTGCAAGAAGTGATAACGATTCAGAATTAATTCAACATTCACACTGTTTTATATATATATATATATATATATATATGAGGAATGAGGAACTACATGTGAAAGTGCATTAACTGTATGTTTGCATTGTGTTCTTCTACTCACATATTCCTTGATATTTTTGGTTTTCACAGCTTTGTAGGAGTAGTACGCTGGGTACAAGGTCCCAAACAGCAATCTGCAGGATGACAGAGTATACAGAATTATAAATAACCTCATTATCATAAGATGTATTTATACATGATAAATCAACATAGAGCTCAACAGGTAATTCTAGTTACATTTCCAGACTTCCATACATTTCTATACAATTCAGGCCAGGCCGATATGGGTAAACAGTTTATTTCACTCGACTAGATTACAAATGTAGAGTGCAAACACGTTGCTACCTCTCTCTAAAAGGCCTGATTCTAGGAGAGAGGAGCCCTACTGCTGTACCCCCCACCCTTTCTCTGTCTGTGTGGGACCTGTGAAAGGTACCTGCAACACAGGAGAACTTAACTGAATTAATTAACCTTTGGGATGCATTACTCCTTGGAGTTATGGAGACTCATAGAATAACAGCATTTTACACAGTTCATGTAGGCTTCTCCTTCAATGTCACCCATCTGTATATCAGATCGATTCTACTTTTAACAAATCTTATGTACAAGGCAAAATCATTGCAGTCATTCTTTTCTGCTTTCAGGAAAGCAGAACAGGAGTGGTTCCGCATACAATCTTTGCTAGGTTCTGCACATCTCAGTTCAACTTTGTACTGAAATGATTTACAAATTAGTGTCAAGAGGTTGTCATATTTACTAAGTTGCTGTCATTGCTCACATGTGATTTAGCCCATTCTTCCAAACAGTTTCCAAATCTTGAAGGTTCTGTGTGCCTCTTCTATGAACTCTGAGCTTTAGTTCTTTGCATTTATTGCTCTCTTTCTGAAACCAATCGTTCTTACAGTAGGCTACATCCATGAAGAAGACTTTTATAGTAGCCTATATGTTACTGAGACAACTAATTATGTTTATCTCATAGTCTAGCACAGATTTTAATCCATTCATTTTGAGGAGGCCTAAGGGAAGACCCAGGACTTGGTGTAGAGATTATATCTCCACAAAATATACAATTTTATTTTCGAAATTGCTTTTATTCCTGGGGATAGGTTGCACCCCAGACTACTGCAACTATGAAACCAATGCCAGTCTGCTCATCTGTTTAACTTTCACTCAATTTGTAGTCGGTAGTATGCCCTAGCACTTGCCAGCAGACGCAAACCCAATAATAAAACAAACAGACTGGAAGTTAACTTTGGGCCAGGCGCAACAGTTTTAACGACCGTTTAAAACCATCTACATGCTGGAAGTAGATGCATTGTACTGAATAAAAGTTCTGGAAAATAATGGTGGCCACACAAAATTTTGACACTTTGGGCCCAATTTGGACATACTCACTATTGTTGCCAGCAGTTTAGACAACAATGGCTATGTGTTGAGTTGTTTTGAGGAGACCGCAAATTGACAAGCTGTACACACACTGCTTTACATTGTAGCAAAGTGTCATTTCTTCAGTGTTGTCACATGAAAAGATATATTCAAATATTTACAAAAATGTGAGGAGTGTACTCACTTTTGTGAGATACTGTATTTATTAACATGTACTTCTGAGTACAGAGCAGAATTTTAAGTAAATTAAACAGAGATTTGAAAATATATCTGCAAATGATGTCATCATTGTACACATTAACTTGACACGCATGGAATTTCTTAATTAATATATTACATTTCTATGTAGGACATGTTTTTGTGGCGCCAGCTGGAGCAATATTTGGAGAAAATATAAAATAAAGATATCTGTAAAATTGGTATTTCCCCCTTATAAAAATACTTGTCCAACATATCAATATAAAATATACTTCCTGTAGTGCTATCTAGCCAAAATAATATTTCTTTGGTCAATGCTTTTGGATTGATGTTCTTAATATAGAATTGTCAGCATGACTCAGGAGTTTCGAAATTCACATTCTTGAGACAAGTTGTGTCTTGAATATATTCCACCTCCCCATTAATCATAATCACAACAGGTTCCATTGTTATGCAACGGTTTAACAGATACCTTCTTACATTTGTGTGTAGCATAAACTGAAGAAACATAATACTAATACAAAATAATAAGATCCATTTTCTATTTCTATCATATATATATTTAGAACTATTTATAAATAAATTTGTGTGCGATGTTATAGAAAAAGAATACAGCTAAACATTAGCTCAGGTTAGCCATTGGGAGCTAGTATATTAGCCTAGAATGCTAGCAGTCTAAGCGGAGAAAGTTGCCCTTGTAAGTATTTGTTTACAATGTTATTTAACTTACACTACGCTCCTGGAGATGATCCAGGACACCATGACTGAATCCTAGCGGCAGGCTCTGTGAGAGAGGAGAGGTCTTGCTGTACACACGTATAACCCCAGCTAAAGTCTGCTACTGTTAGCACATACAACTGGCACCCCAACTTTGGAGACTTTCTGCTTTTCAAAACGAACTCGCTCCCGCTGCTGTCTCGGGCAGCAAATAAACATTGGTTAATTTTAGTTTATAGTGTTATATCTGGATCCATTAGGACAATCTACAGATTTCGACAAGTATTAACCATAGAGCTGCAAAGTATGAACTCATCTGGTCCTCCCTGGCCTGGCTCGGAAAATGAGCACTGCCAATAGGTAGAAACTAGGGATGGCAATTTCGACACCCACGCTTCGAACCGTTACGAATCTTTCGGCACTTTCGGTGTGTTCGAAATGTTCACTCGTTCACTTGCTCACTCGTTTCCTAAATAGTGTTGACTAAATAGCATTAACTAGGGAATAAGGGCAGACCGTGGATGAAATATCTCGGTTACTTATTCATTATTTTATTTGGGCGGCTGCGCATTTTATGGATGGCAGAGGAAATGTGTTGTTATTTTTCAGCTCCAATGTTCTGAAAGGTCTTATGAGAGAATGATGCTAAGACTTCCTTAAAGATCAGTGATTAAGGAAGATATTCTACACTCCAATATTACTTGCGTGTAGAATATTGGGTTATATGGTTGCGGCAGCTCTACATTGACAGGATTGTTGTTGTTTTTTTGGACAATACATGTAACAACAAAGTTATTAGAAATATATTTCTGTAAGTATCCTAACCCATTGAGGAGAAAATATATTCTGGAATTTTCTGTGAAAATATGGACAAATTATCCTTCTTTTCGATGCTTAAGGAGGTATGCATCAAGATTTTAAACGACATGTATCCAACAAACACATTTTTAGGATCAACATTTAATTTAAAGACATATGCTTGCGTATTCTGACAAGGAAGATGAAATGTTTTTTCATAGTGGAACAGTATGTATGCCTTTTGGGTCGATATGTGGAACTGGCTACAATCTTAAGATATTCAGATATCACCCTTAACTGTGAAGATGATAAAATGTGTTTTTGTTAAGAACAAGGATTTGGATGTTCTTCTCAAAGTTATGATTTAATTTGGAAAATGCTTTATACATAAATGCAGGTATTTTAAAACTAAACCACATTTGAATCATTGGAAGAATGGATTAAAATATTTGAGTAAATAGTATAAAGAAAAGGTAATTGTTTTCCTTGATAGATACTGTACCTTTAAGTTACTTTGAAATTATCCTTATTGTATAATTTGTTTTTGTATCTTACTTGGACTCA
>JAODUG010003794.1:0-11014 GCA_027564795.1 Aphredoderus sayanus
CACACACACACACACACACACACACACACACACACACACACACGCACAAGCACACACACACACACACACACACACACACACAAAGAGCCAATGCCAGTGCGCGCACTTTAGCATTGATTTTGTTGTCCCGGCAGTGCTGTGTTAGATATATCGTCTATCGCTTCAGAATAGATGCTATCGCTATAGCGACTACATGCAGTGTGTCCATCGCATGCTGATGAGGGTCTTGATGCAAATGTCAGCATTCACAGTTCTCCTCGCCCCAACCTACTCGCCTTGCCAGCTGAGAACTCCTTCTAAATATGAATGAAGCTCACTGTGGTTTGTTTGCAGGTGGAGGGACCAATTCTCTCTCTACGTTTATGGCTCTACAGTAATTTTCACCTGCAACAAATTGGTGTTGGAACTAGGGATTTTGTATTTTATAATTTATTAGTACTTATTAGTACTTATTAGTACATAATATGGCATTTAATCTTGCCTTGAGTTGTCTCCGGGCTGTATCTCAGTGCATCACTGGCATAGACATGCATGTTTTCTCATAAAATCTGATTATCATTGGGAAAATTTAATTTAGAAATGCAGAACATGAGCGTGTTAAGAATATGTGTCTGGTTTGGTGTTCCCACGTCTTATTAAAAAACAAGACGGCTCATTGTGTTCCCACAGTGGCAAAATATACGAGAATACCAAGGTATGAAGTATATATAACAGATGTGTTATTGGGGAGTCTCTGACAATCGTACCACTGGGCTAAAACCAAACCGTTTGATATTGTCATATTTAGACTATAACCTGGGTCTGAGGTTGCATGTGAATGCTGCAGTCAATGTGACAATCCAAAAGAATGGTAGTAGACTGGTGTCTAGTGTTAAGCCATGTTGCTTTACTGTCATGAAATGCATGACAACAATGTTAGCCCTACACACACATACACACACACGCGCACACACACTCGCACACACACACACACACACACAAAGAGCCAATGCCAGTGCCGTTGAACACAAAAATAATATATCATCATTAACTACGAGACTAATCAGCCATTGTAAATCCAAAATATGGTAAGCATTACTCAAAAATACTGTAAATTCAAACATTATTATTACCTAACATTAACACTTAATTTGATCTATGTTCATATGTGAAACCAGATGGCCATTATACTGTAGCCTGTGGCTTTTGAGAAGGCTTGAGCCACATAATGTTGGATGGTTTTTCTGTCATTCATATTAATCAAGAGAGCCTTTTTTACTAAATGCAGTGAATATGGAATAGTCAGCGACAGTTAGCTTGGCTTATAGAAGGCTGTAAAATGTGATTTGATTTGGTTAGACAGTTGACAGTTAACTATTTCACTACCAGAGATATTTTATTTGTATGTCCTTTCATCAAAAGCTACACTTGCTAGACACACCACAGCACATTAGTGGTTATATAACAGAAAACATAAGCCTTCTGTGACAATCATTCACTTATACAATGTTGTAAGCAGCTGCTTTTGCTATGTACATTAATTGTCAGCATATGTTACAGTCTATATTACAGTGTTCTTGTACGTTAGTCACGGTCATAGCACCCATACGTTTGACACCCATTCAAAATATAGAAAAAAAACAGAAAACCTATACTCCTGCTAATGACTCAGCATTTATGGGGCTCTCTCTCTCTCAGTGTGTGAGTGGGTGTTGCTAACAGCAGCTATGTAGCCCTGTAGCTGCGTGTCGGGGCTGACTCATTATGGCTGAGAGGGGAGAGAGAAGATATAAGCCAGGAGTCAAGGCTGCCCTCCACGCAGGCTCCCTGCAGCTTTCTTTATCAGCAACAACTAGACAGCAATCAGCGTGGTCATTAGGCCAGCCTAATTAGGCCTGGCCTTGGATACGTGTGCGTGTGCGTGTGTGCGTGTGTGTGTGTGTGTGTGTGTGTGTGTGTGTGTGCATGTGCTCCAGAGTTTGGCTCTCCTGTGGCTTTTTTGGGCATGTGTGCGCGTGTGTGTGTGAGAGCCTGTCTTTGTCATATTTTAATTGCGTCTGAAAAGTGAGAAAGGATGGTGAGAAAATGATCTCTTATACGAGGCTGACTAAACACACATGCATGTGCACACGAACACAAAAACGCCTCGGCGTACACACGGTGAATGAGAGATGGGGCCTCTGTTGACAGAGTATAATGAGACAGGTGCAGATTAAATAGTCTCCTCTTCACAGGCACTATTGCTTTAATTCTAATAAATACCTTTAAGTTGTCTTCTCGTTGACGTTCCCTCCCGTTGTCTGCGTTTATCTCAGGGCCTGCCTGTCTGCCCGCCTGTCTGACTGTCTGTTCCATGTAATCTTCACCTTGTTGACTGTTTGCATAGGTTTACATTTGATTTGATTTCAGGAGAGCTCACAGGCTATTTCCCTCTACTTCATTAGCTTGCCAGGCAAACAGACGCAGCACATGCAATTAAGTGTAATTACGCAATTAAGCATGCGCGCGTAAATCCTCACAGATTGGCCACGTGTGAGCATGCGCACGCGCCAACACAGCTGCGGTGTGTGTCTCGTCATTATCTGAAGCACGCGGGTGTTAATGTGGCAGAGATGAATGGAGCGGCAGATCAAAGTAGGCACATATGCAGATAAACACACGCGGCGCCCACCAAACACCCACACCTCTGATGCCGTCGGAGGTGCGTGCGCGGCGGCAGGTGCGGCGCCTGGCTCTCCGTGGCGACGTCTGGCGCGTTTGGCGCCTGCCCCGGCGTCGCCGCAGACGACGCGGTCTGGCAGATGAGCCGCGGAAGGAAAACAACTCTTTAGGAATGTGGGGAGCGCAGGAGGGGTTCAACAGACACACACACACACCAGCAACCCTCAAGCCAGACAGGGCACGTCCCGTAGATGAGATCAGAACGAACGGAGGAGGTGTTAGGCTTCTGTAGGTGCTACGTTTCAGTGTGCCATGTCTCTCTACATGCTATTGGGGAGAGAAGGCTCCCAGTGTCTGTGTGTGTGCGTGTGTGTGTTTATGTGAGAGAGACGCCATACGACTGACATTAATACAAGCAATATCTGGCAACCCCCACCAAGGGATTGCATCCATAAGATGGTTTCCCCTCACTAATCCCCCTTAATATGACTTATATTATGACACTGCTATTAGCTACAGCACTCTGAGGACCCATGCTTAGAGGACAGTATGGTTTGGAACCTGGCATGAGAGACATGACACACACACACACTCATACATACACATGAACCCACTCTCACACACACACACACACACACACACACACACACACACACACGCGGTGGAACTAGACTGCCTATCTTCTGTGGGTGACCACTGCTGCTCTTGAAAGCTGATGTTATTTTTTAAGGAATGTTCTGCCACCAATAGGTGGCAGATTATAACATTATAACATTATAACAATTGCAATTTTATGATGCCATGTCTGATTGATTAGTAGGCAGAATCAATGCTGTGCCACATGCAGTATTTAATTTAGAGTTCCTTACAGCAATTGAGGGTGAACAAAAATACACCTTTATTTATATGAGAATGTAAAATATATGAACAAGAAATGGTTGCTTGTAATGTGTTTGTAATAAACATATTAGGCATTATTAAACATAACATTTACAGTATACTTGAGAAGCTATGAATGCAGTTGTGATTTCAAGGCATGAATGCCCAATAGGCTGCTTTTAGTTTGATTGAATCCAGCATTATTAGCATTCTGCTTGGTGTTGTGGGTGAGGCTTAGCTGGACTTGTGTCCTCTGCAGGGCTGCAGCTGTGGCCCACAGGAACACAAAGAAAGGCTTAGCTTGGTGTCCATGGCTTGTGGGCTGTGGCTCACAAGGCTTTATATTGTTAACTATTTGGCTCCTCATTTCACACAGAAATGTAGCCGACAAGTCTTTCTCTGAGCTTCTGAGTTTCATATTCCATTTGATGAGTTGTAGTAATATTTAGCATTAGCTATGCATTATCAATAATCCTGAGTCATGCTGAAATCAACAGGCTCTTCAGGTTAATGCTAACTTGAAAATGTTGTCTCCTTCAGAAGAGAGATAATTGTGAAACATTTAAGTAATGCTAGTAGGCCTAACCCTACTATTAGAGCCCCCTTAAGGCAGCCGGCAAGTTGTGGTAATAACTGGTGGAATCTGGTGGAATGCCCACTGTATATGAGAAATACTGTATATGAGTCAGTGGGCTTCATATTCTGTGGTGTGTGCTCCCCTATAGCTTGGTCCATTCTCGACCATACACAAAACAAGACCATTTAAGGATCTGTGGACCTGACTTTGAGCAACCGTTGCACCATCTTGCCGAGATCGCACCTTGTTCTAGGGCTTTCTGTGATGTGTTACTGGGGAGCTGTCTGGCCAGTGAAGCGTGAAGCCTCGCCGCTCTCTGAGGGAGCTGTCCATGGTTCTGTAAGCACTGGGAGAACAAATCATACGGAGGGGAGTATCGTAGCGTGACCATGAAGGCTGCGTTCAAGCTTTACCCACGTCGCACACGGAGAAAAATGAAGTCGGCCAATCACTGTTAAATGTCACAGCAAACTGTGTCGCGACCCACTGGCGGGAAGCATCTGTGGTGGGGAGACAGGAAGGCAGAGGAGACGAGATGAGAGACCGGAGGAGAGGAGGTGAGAGACAAGAAGAAAGGAGAGACAAGAGGAGAGGAGAGGAGATACCAGAGGATTGGAGACGAGAGACCAGAGGAGATGAGAGACCAGAGGAGAGGAGATACCAGAAGATAGGAGAGACCAGAGGAGAGGAGATGAGATACAAGATGAGATGAGAAGAGAGACCAGAGGAAGGGAGATGAGAGACCAGAGGAGAGGAGATGAGAAACGAGAGGAGAGGAGGGGCAGGGCAGGACAAAGCAGGACATTTGTCACATACAGGGGAGGTGGCGATATAAAGAAATTCCCAGGCTTAGCAGGATCTGCCTCGACCCGTAATCGTAAAGGGAGGGGTGAGGGAGGGATGAGGCAGATCTGACTCTGCTGTTTGTTCGGCTGGAGCGAAGGAAAGACAAGGTGAAGGAAAAGCAAAGCAAAAGCAGTTGGGAAAACAAAACAATAGGAAGGGGTTAATGTGAGCCTGGGGAGCAGGAATAAAAGGCAGGGTGTACAGCATGGTGTTCCTGTTCCTCTGGCAACACACCTGCAGTGCGTTGTTTTTTTTGTTTTAATGGAGGTGTTTTCGGGGACATCGGCGCCTCCCTACGCCCTCCTAATTCACTTCACACACAACCTGTTCAATTATTAAATGCCACCCTGTCTCCCCTGTCTTACCCGCATTTGCCAGTTGTGTGTGCACGTGTGTGCCCACGTAGATGCTTCCGTGCGCCTCGCACCTCATTAATAAACAATAGCCGCGTCATAGAACACATTTGTTGTCCATATCTCATATCTCTCCATGTCTGCCTGCCGCAGCTCAGCTGCTTGCACGTGGAGGAAAGTGCAGAGAGAGAAAAGAGAGCTGGGTTGACATGAGAATGTGTGTGTGTGTGTGTGTGTGTGCGCGCAGGGTAAGCCTAGGAGTAAGCTTTTAGAGGTCTCAGTGGAATGGTGTGAGTGAGAAGTAGAGGACAGATTTGAGCAGTTATCTCTCTCTGCAGGCCTCCTGTCCTGCCTGCCCCCTGACACCCTCACACACACACACACGCACACTCACACGCACTCACACAATTGCTTAGACACGCGAGACACACGGATACTTGCATACGCACACACACACACACACACACACACACACACACAGCAATGCATGTGCTCACAAAAACATTCAGCATGGCTCCCGTATACCCCTTCCCCTTCCCCACCCCCAACCCCAATCTCATCTGGCCCGCCCTAGTCAACTGGCAGGGGTCGCCCATATGCAGCCCCGAGCCCCGTCCCGGGCCAGAGAGCAACCCCGGCGAGCCGGGCCTTGCAGCCGGGGTGGGGGGGCGGGCATGGAGACGGGCAGGACCTCCCGCCCCGCTCACGCCCTCTCTCACCTGCGTCTTTGTTAGCGCCGATGAAGAACATGCGGGGCAGATAAATGGATAAATGTATGGGTAAATTGAGTCAGAATACAATTTACTTGTGCTTTGTCTGCAAGGCGGGCACCCTTCTAGGCTGCCTGAGCCTCTTTGTATCTGTGTAAATGTGCCCGGGGTGTGCATGTGTGTGTGTGTGTGTGAGTGTGTGTGTAGGGGGAGGGGTGTAAGGAGAGAGTATTGCAGTCTGAGTGGAAATCAATGCAGAGAATATAGTGGCAATTACTACAGCAGCCCGTGAGTGAACCTAGTGGAACAAACTAACTAACACATGAATAAATAAGCACAGTGAAATGGAGATATGTGTGTGTGTGTGTGTGTGTGTGTGTGCGCGCGTGTGTGTGTGTGCACTCTGGTCTGTAGATCTTGGACAGTCCATTGCTGTACCAGCCAATTAACGAAGTGTGTAAACTGAGCTCATTAAAGAAACACAGCCATGACCACACACTGCTTTTCTAAATAGACCAACACAGATAGACAAACACGCCCAGAATACTATTTGGGTCTGTGTGACTTTGTGTTTTTGTCTGGTGTGAGTGTTTGTGTGTGTGTTGACTTTATGTGTGCTCGTCTGTGCATAGAGTCAACAGCCAAGGCTTGTCTCACTCTATGTTATAGAAACAAAAGCTTTTCAATGATTTCTCTCTCTCTCTCTCTCTCTCTCTCTCTCTCTCTCTCTCTCTCTCTCTCTGTCTCTCCCCCTCTTGCTCTCTCTTCCTACTGTCTTTGTATTCTCTTTTCATTACCTTCAATAGCGTGTCCCTCACTGACTTTTTCATTCTCCTTTGGAGTGTCGGGCATAAGAGCAGCACAAATACAAGGTCTCCACTCACACATTGTGTAATAGTTGAGTCACGCGGATTACTGTGCTTTTTCTGTCACCACACAATGCACACACACACACCTCAGAGCACAAAGGTTTTGTTTTGTCTATTCCGTCGTAAAGGCAAGGTGAGGAGAGAGGAAAGATGCTTTGAGATGTGATAGGAAGATATATGGTATATGCACTGACCTGGATACCCAATGCTGTGTTTCCATGGCCATTTTGTGTTTGTTTTCTTTGACCATGCGTTCCCTGGGAAGGCAAATGTAATCTGACATGTGTATGTTTCTCTACGGCATTCCGATGAACTTGTTGTGGAGGACTATGATTTACACAAATTCATACAGTTTCTGCACTCTCTCTCACACACACACACACACACATCTGTTTGACACACTGCTAGGCTTTGGAGGCTTCTTACTTCTGCAGAGCACAGATGTTGCCTTTGGTTAGCCTCCCTTCAGGAAGGCAATGAGGCGTGTGTGCGTGCGTGTGTGTGAGTGTGTGTGTGCGTGTGCGTGCATGTGTGTGCGTGTGTGTGCGTGTGTGTGTGCTTTGGTTGGTTTGGAGATGGTGCCAGATTGAAACTGCTGGCAGCGGGAATAAAGTAGGTTTGGGAGGTGAACATGCCGTGTCCATGTTTTTTCACTTAACCAAGCGGCCTCATTGCATCTGTAAACAAATGACAACCACAAAACAAAAACTAGCAACTAGCAACACTAGAAATCTAAACGTATTGTCTCTTATTTCAGAGCTAAACAGCAATTTGTGCCTATCCCCGTGCTCACCTCAGAGGGATCAAATAACTCTGTAGCGCTTGCAAACAACAAAGAACCTGCTAACCACTCTGTGTCCTTATCTAACAGATGGGGGATTTAGCTACAAGCTGCACACTACATTGCTCAAGGGGAAGCCAAGAATTGTGTCATTCTGAAAGCCTGCCTGCTAACTGGTAAAGATAGCTCCAAGAGTAGATCTTCCCCCAGGGCAAACATATGAATTCACAACCACCAATACAGCTGCAGAGCCCCAGGCCACCCATTACCTTAACTGTAGTCAGCACAGAGCTTTACTGATCAGGGGAATGCACCAGAGGACTTAGTGTTGACTCAGCTTTTCTGGACAGAGGTTGGCTCAAAACAGGCATGGCTGGCTGGCACTACTGTAAACATTCATGCCTTCTTCAACCTATCATTCCTCCTGTTTGTCATCCATCCGTCAGTCCTTCTCCATCCGCCAATCCTGCTCAGTCTAGAGCTGCCTCAACCCTCCACAGCTTGGCTGAGGTTGCCAGGTTGGATGGTTGCCAGGGTTGGTGTGATGCCAGCCCAGGCAGGTGGTGGGGATCTGTCGGAGATTAAACTGCTTGGTGACCGGCTGCCAAGCTCTCCCGGCCCTAACAGACCCGGTGCCCCATGCTGATGGACCCCTGGGGCAGGTGCCAGAGGTCGAAGCCAGAGATCAGAACCGGTCCTTACCTCCCCCATCTGGGGATGGGAGAAGGGAATAGCATTGGAGACAGTAGGGGTGGTGTGTGCTGGATGCTGCTTGCAGATACAATTCTTGTCCTATAAAATGTAAATATATAAAATGTGAATTAAAACATTAAAACATGGTGTGTGCAAACTGCTATTTAGGGTGTAAAAACACCTACCTGCAGGATACATTAAAATTGTGAATTATATGACATTTTAATTGGTCCTAAACTATAACTGAAGTAATTTAAAAGTACCATAAAGCCGTTTTATTGTATTTTTTTAATCTGCTGTAATGTCAGCAGGCAGCTATTTAGAGCTCAAAAGTAGGGCTCTTTCAATCTCAAAGTCACATTAGGGGACAGTATTTGCAGTTGTGCCTACACCAAATGTAGTTGTATGCGAACCTTAATTAATACACGTTATGCACAATCTTATAATTTACAACATATTTTTATTTACAATGAAATTATTAACATAATACTAAATGTGATTGTAATAACAATATTACATTGAACTAAACTCTTAGTGTTACATGATAACGATATCGCTAGGACAGATCTAGGTTACTGAGACAGAGAGGGAAATGGAATTTAAAGAGTTATCTAACAAGGAAAGAGATCTAGGTCTGCCTGTAAAGAATTTCTTTGTGTGTGGTAATAGGACTTTTGTCAAAGACTTCCCATATCCGCTGCTCACAATCTATCCTTCCTTGTGTGTGTGTGTGTGCGTGTGCATGTGTGTGTGTGTCGCCGGGGAGTGGTAGACCTTTATGTTCTCTAGTCTGGCTGTGTTAAAGGTCAGGGATGAGAGGATCCCACACACCAGACTCAGATGTTTACACCACCCGTCTCACACTCCTTGGATTATGGGTGCAGACAATAGCTGCCAGGAAATCACCTGTCCCCTCACTCTGGTGGGACACGGCCTCCATCAGGGTGGGTGGTACTGAGAGACAGAGAGACAGTGAGAGGAGGTGTGTGTGTGTGTGTGTGTGTGTGTGTGTGTGTGTGTGTGTGTGTTTGCATTATCAATACAATACGCTGATCCTTTTCTGCACTTATAATTGCCAGATGTCTGTGTGTGTTTGAGAGAAAGCAAGACAGAGTGAGTGTGTGTGTGTGTGTGTGTGTGTGTGTGTGTGTGTGTGTGTGCATGTGTGTGTGTGTGTGTGTGAAACCCGTTGCACACTGCCCACGGAGTTGAAGCAGAAGTTTTTTCTCCACTGTGTTTTGCACAATATTCATCCCACCCCCCCTAATTTGCTGATGATATACATTGCACTGAATTGCTCATGCCATATAAACAAGTTATGCATGTTTTAGGACAGGAGAATCACAAATACTGTATATTACGATAACATATTTAGACAACAATTAGGCGAGCAACAGCTACAGTATATGAATGTGTTTAACAACTATCAGATTGATAGAAATGGTGGGGCAAGGGGGCAGGACTAAAAAACAATTAAAAGCTTTTCTTTTAAATTATTATTTGTCGTTTTTCTGCTTCTACAATGTATTGCCATTGCACTCTATGTAAAAAGCTTCAGCTCCGTGTACATTGTCGAACAGAAAAAACAATGGCTGCTGTGCTGTGTCCTGTCCCACTAATTGCAATGTTCTGTGTGATGTAACATTGTCTGGTAAACCCAGTGAAGACAAGTGAGAAAAATGAATGGTCTAGATGGGGAATTCCCCCTTGTCAGCCATCTTGAATCTGCTGGCTTCCTGTGGGAAGATCGTACTTCTTTCCTAATGGCTCTCTTCTAATTAAACTGAGAATTGTGGCACCAATTCTAACCCTATGTTCCTCTTTATGCTGGTAAACCATGACAAGAATGTTCTTTCCTCCTGCCCCTGCTTTAATTTTTTTCTATCTACATTTCTGTGACACACATTTTCAAAGGTTTGTGACCTGGCTTGAACAAACCCCCCACTTTGCTCTTCCAAATAAAATGGCTTATAATTGTCTAAAAAGGGGCTATTTGAAGTCTGTCTGGATATTTAGGGCTGTATGGCAGCCTATGTGCCTCACAGCAGGACACCATTGAAGAAGTGCCCCTGTGACATCTCCAAAAATCCCTCAAGTGCCACGCATATCATATAGTCCAGTGCTGAGGTAATGTCACAAAAAAGCGTCTTTCGAACTTGGCTAGAGCAGTGTGAGCTGTACCGGTAAGTAATAGATGCAACACTTTTGAAATGAATCAGAGTTGATTTGATTAGACAGCCTTGAAAACAAGAGTTTGAATAAAGGGCTCGCATATGACAAGCATGGAGATGAATAACATAAAAAGCCTTTAATGGATCGGAAGCAGTGAGGCAGGAATGATTGAGATTCATATATTTAATTTGTTCATCCAATTTGCAGACACAAGATGACGGTGAAGGCGCGTGCGAGATGTACTATGCTAACATCACTGCGCTAATGTATGCAGTGAAAAAGGATTTGTTCAGATCACAGGTGTGTGTGTGTGTGTGTGTGTTTGTGTGCTGGCACGAAGAGCATGAGGGGTTATATCACAGCATCTTCTTGCTGTGCACGTTCCACATTTGTTAGCGAGTATATTTCTGTATATTCTGTGTATGCGTAGGTTTATGTGTGTGTGTGTGTGTGTGTGTGTGTGTGTGTGTGTGTGTGTGTGTGTGTGTGTGAGA
>JAODUG010003795.1:0-11013 GCA_027564795.1 Aphredoderus sayanus
GAGAGAGAGAGAGAGAGAGAGAGAGAGAGAGGTGCGATCACACACTAATAGGCTGGGAGAGGGTGGGAGAGAGGGAGAGAGAGAGAGAGATAAGATGATGCCAGGACGGTATGCTCTGAGGAGATGAAATGATTAAATGATTGGCAGAGAGGAGGAGAGATAAATGACAGTGACTAACATGAGCTCAGGAGGTGTTTATATTATATTCCAGTTTGGTCATATGGGTTACACAACTTGTGCATTTTTGCATATTGCCCTGGGTTAGGTTTAACTACGGTAGTAGTGTTCAAGAAAGCATTGTAAGCATGCGTATATCTATACCCACCTAATGCTTATGGGGAACCAGTGTGTGTGTAATTCCCCTATATACTTAATTGTGGAAGCCTGTGTTACAAAAAACTTGTCTTGGGTTTGAAGCTCAACGATAGGATGCCCCTCCCCCTATTACATTTACATGTACGGCATTTGGCAGAAGCTTTTATCCAAAGCGACTTACATGTAGTACATGTGTCAATAGTTAAACAGGTCATACACCAGCAGTTGTAAGCAGACAATATTCTAAATAGAACAGTTGCAGCGTAATGTCATTATGTCTACTACCACGTAATCAACCATATAAAAACACAAACGGGAAAGGCCTAACTAATCAATTGCTGAGTAGGGTTGAGTCCTGAGCAGCTCACACTCATCTCTACTCTTCCCAGCACAGCGCTCATAGGCTTACATCTTCTCTACTCTACCCTGCCCCTTCCCAGATACTGTGCAAACACTGTTGTGCACAGTAGATGGGGAGGACATTTGGGGTTATGGGGCACCATAATTACCCAGGACATTAGGACATAACACTGGCATTTTATTATTTTCTCATGTAAATTATAGTGTCAATTGACACTATAATTCTGTTACATTCCAGTTCTGTGACACACCATCCCTGATGTAAGTAATGAAGACTATTAAGCTTCCCTGACAAGTCGCTGTCAACACAGAGGAAAGCCAATTACTAGGAGGCCTACCTTAGAAGAAAATAGAAAATAAATTAAATTCCATTCTACAGATAGAGCTCAATGTGATCGCAGGAATGCTGAACAACACAGGACTAAATTTGGTTTGCAGGAACTGGGATGAGAATAGAACATTAATGACCGAGTGCACAGGAAACAGCAGAGGGGATCAAGGTTCACTGAGTATAGGATTAAGGATTGTTTCCATGATTTATCTAAACCGAGAAGAACTTTCTTTTTGAAATAACTTCCTGTCACATTTATTTTCCTTCCTATATCTACTGGACCCTGTTTACCCAGTGTCACTCATATCAACCAGCGCTTAAGCTCTTGTTTGATTAAAGTGGCCAGAAATGTCTGAATAGAGATTTATTTGACAATGTTACACAAATATAAACAAAAGAATGTGACGGTAAATTGTCACCTAAAAAAGGGTTACATTTATCATTTCAACTTTTTTTATTTCTAAACAAGATAAGATCATTCTAAATACAGGAAAAGATATACACATACACATAATTAACCGTTAAAGTTACCTCAACCAATGATCTTCAACCCAATTGATCCCTATACAGTATAGCTATAACACAGGCATTTGGCAGGGGTGTGGGCGATGATTTTCTTTCTTTCTTTCAACTTATTTGCTTCATGCATTTTATTAGCTCAGTGCTCATGTGACTGTGCAGGCTAAATTCCCTGGTCTTAGTTGTAGAGGACCTGGAAATGGGCAGCATGACCTTGTTCTGCTCACTCAGGGGAATACATCTTATTAAAGGTATCCATGGTGCTTGTGTATACTGTGTTTATTGTAGCAGAGGTTCCCACCCCGCCACATATAGGATGCAGTCCAGTAAAGAAAGGAAAGTGGATGTCCTTTCACACTTTTCCGCTCGCTGGGTTCCAGAGATGAAAATGATAGGACGGTTCTGCTCGGTGTGCCTGAGCCTAATGAAACTCTGTGTGCCTGCACACCATTGTGTCTGTTTAAAGAGCTTTTATAAGCTCATGCATTGTATAGTGTCTATACCTACTTTGATTTTCAGTTTATTTAAATCAGGTGAGTAAGGGACGATTTACTGCACACAGAGAGGTGAAAAGATATATTCACACAATGAATGTGTCCAGGTAACTGTGTGCTTTCTACTAGCCAATTATGTGCTTTTGATTTACATGTATGTACAATGTGCTGCTGAAAACAGCCAGGGAATTTCACTGATCAGCAGTACCAATGTCATATGACAAAAAACCTAGAATGCCGTGTTGCCGGACTGGTATGCAGAGTGGAACAAATTGAGGCGATTGCAAGTTAAGTCTTTAGGTCTTCTGACTGGTTTCAAGCATGTTGGCTAATCTTGGGCATGTCAGCTGTAATATTTTAAGATGCAATTGCGCATTTTTGTCAGGTGGACATAAGATGTTTTTTTGTCTGAAATATTAATTTAAAAGAGGCAAATATCTGCAGTTTCATCTAATCCTGCAGGTGTAGCAAGCCCTGCTGATGGCCTCCCGCACCTGTCAACGCTGCTCATTCACTTCTGTGGCAATGTGTGTGTATGTGGAGGAGATGTTCAAGAACAACTTCCTATATACTCAATCGAGACGCGACTGCAAACTAATTGCAGTGCTTAATGTGTGATGTTTTTGATTATGTTTGTCAGTATTTCAGTATGTTTGATACATTATATCTAATTAAAAGAAGAAAAAAAAAATATATATATATATATATATATATATATATATATATATATGTACATATATTGTATGTACATAGCACTTTACTTTCTCCTATATGTGAGGAAGATAAGATAGCCTGAGTCAAGGTCAGCATACTGTTTCCATGAATACTACAGGTTCATCCTGAGGAATCAATCACGATATCCCAGGGATGTGCTTGCAGCTAAACCTCCACCTGAGCCAGACTATGTGATTACCCATGATTCCATCCTGTGTCCTGTCCCTGCGAGCAAATGATTGGCTCAATAATTCACAGTTGGCAGAGTTTTATACAGCAGTGAAATCTTTCTCTTTGCTGAGACATATAGAAACATTTATTGACTCCAGGCCAGGGGGAGATGTGTGATTGTGTGTGAACCTGCCCCCTATTCTGAGGTGAGAGTCAGGTGTTTGTCAAACGACCACACTGTGTTCCGTCTCAGTGCACTTCAATGCAGATGTCAGTACTTGTTCTTATACAAGAGCATTGACTTCATTCCCCAAAACACATTCGTGTGCCCACACATATTTTGACATCTTGCAGACTTTATTTATGCTTGGCCTGATGCACGCGCACACACACACACACACACAAACCTACATACATGGCACGCCTTAATGCACCTACACCTACTCTGGGTCAAAACGACCCAAATCACTAGCTCTTTGTGGCAGATAGAGGGCGCTAAACCTACTTCTACATCTTACACACACATATGATGTGCACTGCTGGCACAACAAGATGTGTTTGAAACCCGAGGATAACAGGAGAGTTAAAAGGCACAAAAAACAACATAAATACATAAATAAATAAATAATTCATTAATAAATAAATACACACAGCAATGCCAATTGAAAAACACACAAATCATACACAAGCAGATGGCGCCACCGTGTGGCCAAATACGAGATTTCTGAGTACATCGCGAGGGTTAATGAGATTATATGTTAAAATCCTGTGTGTGCAGCTCTCTTCTGACATAATGCCTGACCATGTGTTCATACCATGTACCAATAATATAATAATCCTACTGTACAACTAGAGTCCTTTGTGTCTTGTAATATGATTATATTAAATGGAAGTACCAGGAAACACCCAGATAATCCAGATTAGACTAAGGCAATAAATCAGTATTAAAGGTGACATCTCAATGTTTTATCCCTTCTGTTGTCCTTGAGTTTAAAACGCACTACCTTAGTGTGCCAGCAGAGGGCGCCAACTGCGGTTTGTCATATATTAGTGTTGTGGTTGGCGCCCTCTGCTTGAATTAAAAAGTTAGTGCACTGGGTCATTTTGACTCATAGGACAACAGGAGGGTTAACCCTCCCACTGTCCAACGGTTTATACTGCACTACCAGCAGAGGGAACCAACTGGAACGTCATATGTCCATGTTATGACGCCCTCTACTGGCACAAAAAAAAGTGCACAGGGTCATTCTGACCCATAGGACATCTGGAGGGTTAAACAAAAAAAGGGTCTACGGTCTTAGTGAGGAAATTACTATCATAATGTGATTTTATTTATTATCTAAATGTTGCCCAGCCAAAGCATGTTTGGCTTTCAGAAGGCTGTGGGACATCTGATTGGTCTGACAACACACTACGAACAGCGACTTGACTGAAAAGTTTAATGATAATTAAAAAAACATTCTGATGTATATTTTGTATGTTATTTGACATAAAGCTACACATATTCTGAAGACCTTGAGTGCATTATGCACCCCTCAATCTTTCACCCATTTTTAGATTGTTCTTACCTCCATTTATTTCCTCCTCACTTAGCTGCCTCCTCCTATCTATCTCACTGGCACCCTATACAGGAGTTGCGTGGCGTTTTTAATGGAAACAGTGGAAGTAGAGTGGAGTAAATCAGGCAGGTGGAGGTCGCCCTCGCTTCGCGTCTGTCCTCGCCCGTAATCTCCTTGCCGGGGAACAAGCTTGGCGCTGATTTGCATGATTACAAACCATCAGCCAGCCAGCCAGCCAGCCAGTCGGCTAGCTCCTTCATTACTCTGCGCAAGCTAACACTGTCATGACAGAAAGACAGACACATCCACTCTAACACTGGCGCATAATCATAAATACACACACACACACACACACAAACACACGCACACTTGTTTTTTGAGAGAGAGAGAGTGAATGGCGAAGCAGATGTACAGCTCCACTGCTGCTGCAAGCGCTTGTGTGCTTGAGAGCATATGAATCATTACATATTCCAAAAGGGTTAACTCTCAGCCGCAATGTCGCAGCACATCAGCCTAGCAGAACCCCGCCACATCACTGTCTAACCAGTAGGCTGCAACTGTACAGTGTTGACGTGAAGATAAAAGGCAGCACTGCAGGCCGCACTGCATCAGGTACATGACTGATCTCTATATAAGGAACGGGGCAGGATCAATGAGAGAGCTACTGGATCGATGAAAGGCCAAGAATTCACAATGCAGAGACCAACCCCTGACTGCCTACCACCACTTTGTGCATTAAACCATACTGCGTGTAATAGCCTATAAATATAAGTGACAGAGTGAATAAAAAGTATATAGCTTCCCTGTGGTACTTGCAGGTTTATATCTTGGATCAATTCTATTATCTACCAAACTGTATATCCCCTTCTGTTATGTATGTTGCATGTCTGAATGTTACAGTCATGTCAGATCTGTACACCTTCACACACACGAGCACACAGTGTGGATCGATAATACAATGAATTCACTGCATTGTGGTGGAACCACATGCTGGGGGACTGGGATTCTGCCAGGGATTAATGGTTTTGTGAGGTTTATACTTCTAACTTCGTAGAGCTATACATGCCTTGGACATGGCAGTTGCAGAGCTTAGATTATGGTGGTTTCATTTAAAATATATTCTCTTACGATTATAGGAACAGTGCTCACCAAAATCCTGATGACACCTGCTAGTGAACTTTACCAAGTAGATTTTCACCCTCTTTTCTTCCATTTAGGTATTCAAGTGTACAGGGCCTTCTTTGCCATTTTTTGTGCTTCATGATGCATCACACTTTCTCAATCAGCAACGTCAGTAAATGTAAATATAGCACTACTGGAAAATGCAGGTATGTCCCTGAAAATACCACATCTGAACGGCAGCATATGTTGCTCCAAAAGGTGTATATACTGTACTTAGAAATCACTCATTAGAATTTGTATTAGTGTTTTCCATATTGTCCAAACTTTATCCGAATTGGGGTTTTACACTGCAGATAAATTGATATTCACCCAGAGCATGTCACATGGTTCTGATGCAAGCTTGGCCCAATATCCTAGCCTGGAAAACAGATGAATCTAAGAGTTTATTTCATTTGCTGTGATAGAAATGTCTGGCCTCCCTCCCATTCAGACAGATTTCCACTCGGTCTGAAATCGGACGGGCCAATCACAAGCATTTATCTAATGTGGGCCGGGGTTGTTACGATTAAAGGAATGCCATAAAGGTATCTTCATAAACAACCAACTATCCAAAAGGCATTTTGCTCTGCAACCATTGATAATGCCCCTTGGAAATCTAAAATTAACTGAGAGATTCCAGACTTTGCTCTTTGCAAATGAGTTTGGTGATGCCAGGCTACCAAGCCCTTGTGCATAAATTGAAATTGTTTAGCCTATCATAGTGTTACTGAACAACTGTCATACACAAATTACTTCATAAAAATCCATTCATATTTTTGCAGAGAATACGACCTGGTGGCAAATATTTAGCTTTAATCGACGGTATTTTCTTTAATTATTATATAAAAAGTGGATGTACAGCAGTTTATGGACTCATCTGGGAGTATCCTGTTTGTCAGTACACTCCTCCAGCCCTGCAAAAACCTCCAAGCTAATCCCACCCCATGCTTTCCAGGTACAGTATGTCAAGCCTCTTTTTGAAATCACCATAAGGAGCCGATTGTATTTCTGCTTCTATTCAACTAACTTCCCCTCTTTGAAGTCCAACATTAGGCCTTTATCTTGTTATCTTGTTTTTGCATGATGCTGTGCATCATGTCTCGGGGGGAAGAGCAAATATCCAGAGCTCTCCCTCTCATCCATATCACACATCAGACAACGGCAGGAGAGGAGAGGCAAGGGGGGTAAAAAGACTTCCGTTTTATGTTTCAGCTGGAACATAGGGGGGGTTTCCAGTTGACGGTGTGCGATGATGGGCCTAATTAATCAGATACATTATTCATGGGCCAAAAAAGTGTGCTGTTAGAGGGACCCTTGTGGGTGTGAGAGATACAGGAGGAAAAAAAGACTGACATCATTGGCATTTTCCTGGAGAGAATACAGGGGCGGACATTGCCTGTTGTGTGTATAAATAAATTACATGTGATACGTATAACATATATTATAATGTGTACAATATAATAATAACAACCAATGTTGACCCATACTTAACTCAACATAAAATCCCGTTAACTGCTCATAAAGGAGCCAAATTTGCATCACGTTTAAATGTTGCGCGATAAAATATACAACAAAGAGTGTTCATGTATTTTGAAGCAGCTTGTCGAAGGAAACAACTAACATGTCTTTAGAGGGTCTCTTAGCCAACGAAATTCCGAAATAATTGATATTGTACAAAATATAATCCATTTAGTCGCATGGGTCTGTTAACATTAAAGGATGTGATCAATGGCAATCAATAGCATTGATTTGTGAATTATAGTCAATCAAAAGCTGCAGTAAACATGTTGGTCAATACCAGTGACCCTAGAGAATAGTGATCACTCATGACTGACAGGATAACAATAGGTGTCCTTAAATTGACATGTAATGGACAGTATTTAGGTGACACTATCTGGGATTAATAGCTAAACATAGCCGTCATTAATTCTGTTAATGCTGATCCAAGAGCACAGCGCCATCCCACTCTAGCTAAAATGTCACCTGAGGCTGATTGTGCAGCCCAAATGATCCTCCCAAGCCCGTCATAGTTTGTTGTGACATTTGTTTGATCATATCTTTTTGCTTTAGATTAAAAACAAGAGTACTTTGAATAGTCCTCATGTGATCCAGACATAATCCCGTTTTCACAAGTCAGCAGAAGTTTGATGGTATATGCATTCTTTGTATTCGCACATCTCTTCCCTGCTGTTTGTGCAGGGAGACACAAAGCTAAGCCTGCTAGCTATGTGTTCAGAAGTATTTTTACTTCAGCGAGTGCATATTTCTGTTCGTTGTCGGTTGTTAGGGTACAGATTAGGTGAGGTCAGTTTGAGGCGTTGCTATGGAGACAGGGCTGCACCGGGGGTATGATTTGGCATATCCTTTGCTTTTACTGTGTGTGCACTTTGTATGCATAGAACTATATGTTTGTATGTATCATATCTGGGTATATAGGTAAAAAAAAGGTTTCACCTGCATAATAGATCTCAATGCTCCCACACAAATACAGGTGTAAATATGTTTCTATTACCTCAATATATCTCTGTTCTACAATGTCCATTGTCCATTCTATCATTTTTATGCAAATATATGTCATTTACATCCAAATGAGTTTGTTTGCTCAGCAGCAAAATAGTAAATTGTACAATTGAAATTATTATGTGCCTGTTCATATTCCTGGTGTTTTGCATGCAGGTCCTGAACATTTGGGTTCCAGACATTTCATTGTTGTTTTCTTTCTATACATGCACCCCATATTCTTATCTCCTGGCAGAGAAAGCTATAAATAATTCTCTAGCAAATTTTCATCCTCCTGTTTTCATTTTAGCTTGCTGCCCTCTCTGTCCACACACAGTAACCGGAGGGAATTGGCCATCAAGACGGCTTTGTTGCCAGGGTTATCAATACTGTAGTGAAACTAGCAGACTGCAACCCCCGGATGTTGAAACTGTTAGGGAATAAAATAATACTTGAGGAGAGTGGGAGAGAGCTGGGAGAGACTGGCTTTTAATAAGGGTCAGTGAGGAATGTAGTTCATGTGGTGAAGCCATCTGGTCAAAAGCGTCAGACCCACTCTTGATCCTTCATGCTGTATCCTTATGCAAAGCGAATGCCAATCACATCCACCAATATCTGAAATATAATGGTCTCTAACTCCATCTCTAGCTGTTTACTACTGAAAAAAACGAGGACATTATTTTTGCAACATTTGATTGTATAGTGCAATATAATTAACAATGTCACTGTCTTTGAAAAATATCAGACTTCCAGGGAAGCAATCTGAACAGTTTCCTGCATCTCATGGTCTATGTTCCCACACAATACAACAAATACATACATACAGTACTGGCACAAACAGCAATCAGATTTGATCAACTTGCTTTACTAGAAAATCATATTTTTAACCCTTATGATGTCCTTAGGGTCAAAATGACCCAAATTACTAGCTCTATGTGGCAGATAGAAGGCATTAAACCTCACACAGACATATGATGTGCACTGCTGGCACAACATGGTGTGTGTTTGAAACCCGAGGACAACAGGAGGGTTAAAAGGCACATAAAACAACACAAATACATAAAGAAATAATAAATCAATAAATACACAAGCAATGCCAATTAAAAACACACACAAAATTATACGCAATCAGATGGCGCTGCCAGGTGGCCAAATATGATATTTTAACGACATCACGAGGGTTAAAAGGAACTAGATATGATATTGTCTGCCACTATGTGTCACACTAAGCAGCATCACCATCATCCCAGCACACCTCAACAACCAGGTCTTATCTTCAGCTGTATTTCTTCAAATTAAATGGAAAACAACTCAAAACATATATATGCTGTCCCAGGGGCTCTTGTGTAATTGTGTTACGCAAGTAATGTCATTCTGCAATAGCCCCTCATTAGTTTTCTGGGTCCACCACCACTGTCAATGTTCACCACTGTACACTCTCTCATATGGGATATTAGCAATAGAAGCACATAAGATAAATGTGGGAACGACGCTGCCTCCAACATAGTGCCTGGTGACAGGAGCTCTCTACATGTGTTTGTGTTTCAGGGTAGTTTCTATCATCATTCAGAGAGACTGCACAGCACCAGTCATCGCAGCCTTACTGTGGCACTGATGGATGGTTCTCTCTAATGTATTATCTATGTGCCGCCTTCCCTCTCGACCTTCACTTGAGAGTAAGTGTGTGTGTGAGCGAGAGGGGGAAGGGGCAGCTACAAGACAGAGGATAATCTATCTCCATTATTCTTTTTTTTATTTTTTATTTTTTTTATTTAGCCCTCATTTCTGTCTGCTGCTTTTTCTTCCAGCTAGTTTATTCCACACCCTGTTCTGCTTTATTGGCCTTTTTCCTTTCGTTCTTGCTTCAGCTGGTGTGCCTGGGGGAATACTACTTGACACGTAAAATGTTTAGGTTTTTTTCTAAGACAGAGAGGATGGTGATGGTGATGTGAACTATGGGTGAAAATGTTCCCCGAGTGGTAGAAAAAGTATTCTTTGAGAGCTCCTGCCGTTCTCATATTTGACTGTATTCACGCATGTTTTTGCAAGACAAGTGGAATGCCATTTACCCTATCTAAAACAAAGGCGCACACTGCCCCCTGTTGTTCAGCTATATAACCAGCAGATCTTTTACTACCATATCGACACCATATTGCTAACAGAAGCAATACACAGTTATAATCAATTAGACCAGATGGCCCATCTTTTAACAATCCACAGTATCATTATGTGGTCTGCCCCCAATTTGGCACGTTTAATCTCAACCAATTAAGCAAAATGTACTTTCTACACCCCACCTGTGCTGTTTATTCAGTCCACATCAACACAAATTTCCTTGCGTCAACCTCACCACACCTGGCCCTGAAACCCAGGATTCCCTTCCATAAACTGCCATTCCATATCTCAGGTGGTCTCCCCAGACCACCTGCTACTGAGCTCCACAGGAGGAGGCGACAGTGAGAGGACAGGTGGTTGGCAAAATGCTCATGAAATATGGAACCCCAGGCCAAAAGTCTAAGGCAAGGGTCCAGTGAACTGATGTCGAGGGGGCGCTCAGCTGGGCTCATTCAGCTCTTTAACCCTTTTGCTGTCCTTAGGGTCAAAATGACCCAAATCACTAGCTCTTTGTGGCAGATAGAAGGCGCTAAACCTATTTCTACAGCTTACACACATATGATGTGCACTGCTGGCACAACAAGGTGTGAGTTTGAAACCCGAGGACATCAGGAGTTAAAAGGCACAAAACAACAAAAAATACATAAAGAAATAATTAATATAGAAATAAATACACACAGCAATGACAATTAACCCTCGTAATGTACTCCGGGTCAGAATGACCCAAATCACTAGCTTTTGTGGCAGATAGAAGGTGCTAAACCTAATTTTACAG
>JAODUG010003797.1:0-11013 GCA_027564795.1 Aphredoderus sayanus
GCCATTCACCATGCAGGTCTGTTTGTAAAGCCATTCACCATGTAGGTCTGTTTGTAAAGCCATTCACCATGTAGGTCTGTTAGTAAAGCCAGTCACCATGTAGGTCTGTTAGTAAAGCCAGTCACCATGTAGGTCTGTTTGTAAAGCCAGTCACCATGTAGGTCTGTTAGTAAAGCCAGTCACCATGTAGGTCAGTTGGTAAAGCCAGTCACCATGTAGGTCTGTTAGTAAAGCCATTCACCATGTAGGTCTGTTAGTAAAGCCAGTCACCATGTAGGTCTGTTAGTAAAGCCATTCACCATGTAGGTCTGTTAGTAAAGCCAGTCTGTTAGTATGAGAGCTTTCTCTTTCCCCCTGTCTCCATTTTTTGCCATCCTTCATTTCATTATTTCATCATTTTAATGTGGACCTTTCCATATGAATGTCCAAATGTGTATGTTCATGTGCTATTTGTTGTTTGTTGGTCTATCGGAAAAGGATGTGCAGAACTACAGTATATTAGAATACAAGCACTCCCATTGGTTCATGTGCTCTGTACAGTTTGGTTTGGAATTGAGCCCTTTTACTTAGTGTGTGTCACCAAAAATTAGCTAAATTGAAAAATGAACGGAAAGTGGAAATTATTATAGATTTGACAAATTATTTATTTATTTTATTTTTTTTGTAAGGGAAGACTAAGATAACTCATTGAGTTCAATAAATTGTTCTAAAAGCATTTGAAAGTTAGTTTAGGAGGAATTATATTATATTTATTTATATTTTTACTTTGTTCTGCTTTTTCTTTCACCAAGCCCTTCTCATTGCTGTCCAGGTATTTTTCCCTGCATATTTGGCGTGGCATCATTACCAGTACCCTTTTTATTCCTGACCCTGACTGACTGCGGTTCTGGAAACACTGTGGCCAGTGGAATTCTATAGCTCTTGTGCCAGGCATCATAAAGCCACACATACACAAAGAGACATTAGGGAATCTTATTGGAATTTGGGGTTGAGTGAGGGACATTTATATTCTTGAAGGGGGAGATTATAGTGTTACAGCTGGCAGTGACTCTTGAGCACAGTGGGTCTTCATAACCCTTTTATCCAGTGTCTCATTGAAACTAAGCTGTTTGTCCTTTTATATCTCGCGTGTAATGCTTTAATCTTGAGAGGACCTGAGTAATGTGTGTTGCACTGGCTCTGTAGCATGCTTGGTGGCTTGTCCACATGGACACCGTGTGTGTGTGTGTGTGTGTGTCTGTGTGTGTCCATTCTACTGTAGGTTGAATGGTAGACTATTGGCTTCTTATCTGACTGTGCTGTATTAGTGCTGGTATGCCTATGATCTCTGTCCTGATTCTGTAACTCCATACTTCAGTTTTTTTTATACAAATTATTTTATGATGTCTTGGCTGTTGTTCTTCTGGAGTAATGCAGTGTTAATACATCAAATGTATATAAGCTACAGTACTGTAAATATTAATTAATTTGGTAATTTAATATTTATTTTGATGGGGAGATGTTAGTTGACTTTTTTTGATCTCCATGTGATCACAAAAAACCTGTAAACCTTAATCAAGCACTACACCTGTAAGAAGAAAGCTGCTCTATCCTAGAGGGTACTAGTGGAGCAGTAAACTTACCAGTACTAATATAGCTACTCTATCCGAGTCTGGTGTAACCAGACCCATAATTCACTTGGTGAATAGGGTCTGGACACACTCCATTGGGAAGTGTTCACAGTCGTTTTTTTGAGACTAATGGAGCATTTGTAGAATATTGAGACTAATGAAGCAGCCTTTAAGGAATCAACGTTGCAACAACGTATCATATATTGCATTTCTTCATTTACCTCGACCACAATTTCAAAACAACCTGTTTGGAAATGTCAATCGTCATTGCTCTTACCCACCCCAACTGGTCGCTGGTTGGTCCGCCATCCAGGTGGCTGTGCCAACTGTATCCCACTGTTGGAGCCGTAACCTACTAGGCTGTTAACCTACCAGTCATACAGTTACACATTTTGAACTGATGTTATCTTAGCCACAGGATCCCTCTCTCTCTCTCTCCCCCCCCTCTCTCTCTAGCATGACATATGGATATTGAGTGAACTCTCTGAGTGTATGTTCCAACTGTTAACATTGTGCGTTGCAGGTCTGACAGCTGTGGGGGGTCTGTCTCTCATGGGAGGGGGCTACTTGCCGACCTCCACCGCCGAGACACTGGCAGTGCTCGCTGCTTTCATCTCCTCTGTCAACATCGCTGGTAACACACACACACGTGCACGCACACACACACACACAAACACATATATACACACACACACACACAATTGCAATAATTGCGCACAAAGAAAAAGGAACAATAAATTCACAACGAGAGCGTACAATCGAACGCACCAGCACATGGCACGAACTGCTGTATGTACACACACACACACACTCTAATGGAAACGCCATGGAGTGTTCACCTCAGCTATATCACAGCTGAATATTTCAGGGTTTGTATTGATTATACTGTTGTTCCTGCAGCTGGACTCTACACACCTGCTCAGTGTGTGTGTGTGTGTGTGTGTGTGTGTGCACGCGCGCATGTGTACACGCACGTGCGCGTCCGTGCTTTCACCCCGAATAGTTTCCACGGTGATGACCAAGTGTGAGTCATTAGCACAGCCGTCCCCCATCAGGATGACTGTGGTCAGTCTGGCATAGCAACAGCAGGTCCCTCGACTACCTCTCGTTTCCCTCCGGGGGCAGGCTGGCTGCTGGACGGCAGCTCTGAGGCCGTCCGATTCCAGCCCGTCTGTTCGGGCCACGCCAAGCACTCCCTTCTCAAAGCTGGAAGCGTGTGCCTGTGCGATCCTAGACACCCGCCACAGCCAAGGGTCGTGGAATCCTCCCATAATTCCTCTGGCAATGGCCAGTGTCAATGAAGCAACCGCTAAAGGCACTTATTAGTCCTCAGATCTCCTAATGTTTCCCTCCTTTTAATGTAGGCGTGCCAAAAATATCACGCTGTTTATAGAAATACCTCGTTTCTTTTTTTAAGGAGCAGTTGTTTTAATTTAATTTTTAATGTTCACTGCGGCTTTGACTCCACACATGCACATTTCTAAAGCGGTCTACCGTGTTACCCATAAACCCCTGGGAAAGGAATAACGAACATTCCAATGGAGAGGAAGGAGGGAGAACAATGGTCAGGTTTAGTTCCAACGCAAGCACTGAACTGGCTCCTCAGCAGAGGTCACTGTCCCAACTGGTGTATGTCCTCTGTGCTAACAGAGACTCAGTAGTTTCAGACTGATAATAATAACTTGTGTTGGATTCATTTTTGTTAACGTTAATCTGTGGTGTTCCATCCCTTTTTCTGGTGTTACTTTCATTTTCCAGACATCTCACGTTTAAGTGCAAGGCTCTTAACTATAATGGCAAAGTCAAAACGGCATTATGAAACATGATTATAGTTCAAATACCCCAATATGATTGAATGAAAAAGAGTGCATAATGCATAATACCTGCATATAGTTTTCTACACCCAACCTTCTATCTGAATACGCACCCGAAGCACACAATTGGACACATTTGTACATGGAGGTGTGCTTGTGTTCGAGACTTGTTTCTGCTGAACACTACCGCCTTGTTTCACACTACCACTTGTAGCAGGCTATTATCGCCACACAATGAAACCTCTAATTTAGCGGGCTCTTTTTTAGAGCTTTTGTGTGCTATTCACATACAGGCTTTAGGGTAAGTCCCATGTTATTCTAATGGGGAATATGGACTCCGGCTTTGTTGCACTGTATATTTCCTTATCTTAATATATTCACTCAAAATGTAGCTGGCCTAATCATTCGTATCGAGTTGTTATTACGGCTGTGTTTTGACTTGGAAGTCTACGGGCTAAATGTAGAGGAACAGCTGGAAAGCAACAGGTGCTAACCTCTGGCTAACACATGCTTATGAGAGGTAGACATTTATACAAGGATATGTGATACACCCAGTGAGATGCTGTCTGCTCACGATCTGATACTTCCAGGGTTTCCCACTTGAAACATTTACACTGACATAAAGTTGACTCATTAAATTCCTAACATTCGTTTAGGGGGTTGGCAGCAGTCTTTCAGCCCTGGTCTTGGTCTTTAAATGTGCCCTAAGCAATGCTTAAGACTAAACAGGACTTGAAATACGCTTCAAACTAATTTATATATTAACATAAATAATTTCAAATCATCTATAGTAACGTTATATGGTGGGGTTCAAGATGTTTCGCAGGTACAGAATGAGCTATTCTAAGATATCGTACATACAGATAAGATAGTAACTCTGGAAAGTAGACTTTTGTGTACTTAAACATAACCTTTTTACACCAAAGGATATACAGTAAACGGAGAGTACGGATCACCAGAATTCTCCCCCCTCCCCCCTTTGTTCCTTCTAGGTGGTTTCCTGGTGACCAAGAAGATGCTGGACATGTTCAAGCGCCCTACAGATCCTCCAGAGTACAACTACCTCTACCTGATGCCCACGGGTGTGTTTGTGGGCGGCTACGGAGTGGCTCTCCAGGCCGGATACAACATAGAGCAGGTGCCTGGACACAGCATGTGTATGCATGTGTGCCTCACGTGTTAAATTGAACTTCAATTATTTATTTAAAAATGAAATACACTAACTAAGGCATCTAAATCAATGTTTTTGCCTGTTGTGTATATACCCAAAGGTTTACGAGATATATTTGGGAAAACAAAAAAAAAACAAAGAAATCCCTTATTTCAGTCCACAGTTTTCTAAAATATTTAAATACTATAATAATTCTAAAACATCTGTCTTTTCACTAGTTTTAAAAAAATCACCATGTTGTTTTTATTAAGAAGTCTTTTTCTTGGTGAAGGAAGCAGGCTGTAGCCCACCATGTTGTCTCTCTTAGTTATTATTAAGAAGTCTTCTTGGTGGGCTGTAGCCCACCATGTTGTCTCTAGTAGTTATTATTAAGAAGTCTTCTTCTTGGTGTTGTCTCTTCACAGATGATGTACCTGGGCTCGGGCCTGTGCTGCGTGGGAGCGCTGGCGGGCCTGTCCAACCAGACCACCTCTCGCCTGGGCAACACCCTGGGCATGATGGGCGTGGCCGGGGGCATCGCAGCCGCTCTGGGCGCCCTGAAGCCCAGCCCCGAGCTGCTGGCCCAGATGAGCGCAGCCATGGCTGTTGGGGGAACAGCCGGTGTGTGTGTGTGTGTGTGTGTGTGTGGTTGTGTAAAGGTGCTTGAAGGTGCTTACCTGTGGGCATCTTCTCCTGGGCATGTTTGTGTGTTCTTGTGGTCATTGGTATCTGGTTGTGTTTCATTAGATAGTGGGTGGCAGTTTGTAAAGGGCTTGCGGCTCGGTGTGTGTGTGTGTGTGCCACGCCTGGCCGTATTAAGCAGCAGGTGTGCTGTGTGCAGAGCTTCTCTGTGATGTTGAGATCAAACGAAACATGACTAACTGCTGGCTTGTGTGTGTGTGTGTGTGAGAAACATGACTAACTGCTGGCCAAACACTGCAGGTCTAGTGAGGGTCTACATCTCTTGAGTCATACTCACCTCTGTGTGTGTGTGTGTGTGTCTCTTTCTCTGTCCAATTTGAATGCAAATTGTTCCAGTAACAAAGTAAAAGACCAGACTAAACTAGGAACTGCATTTCCAGATGTCCAGGTTAACAATGTGGTGATTTTCAACATGCGCTCACACACACACACACACACACTCACACACACAGGCCAACTGACAAACATAGAATTTCCCCAAACAGCCCTCATGAACAACACCTGGACCCCCGGTGACCTACTTCCCAGCTGTGTGTGTGTGTGAAGGCTAGCCCCACACAGGGGGGAGGGGTTGACACTTCCCGAACATCCAGCTAATAAATATTCTGATAGTGATATTGATATTTGTCACTGTACAGAAGTGATAGTTCAATAGAAAGCTCTGGCCCGCCTGATAACTTATGCTCGCCAGTGGTCCATGTAATAACTTTGACATGGCAGTCATGTAACGTAATAGTAATTTTTCAGCTGAGGTATAATATGATAAGCCCACTTGATTCAAAGCTCTCCTGACATTTTACTTATTTTAATCAAATATTATTCTTTGTTCTACTGGTTTTTGTGCCAGTTTCATTATTGGGTAAGTTGTTTTATACAGTACTAACACATCTGTTACAGTACTGTACTGTATGTGTATGTCTGTTGCTATGGTGAGTGGTCATGAACTACTAAATACCCCTTTGTCTCCAGATGGTATGACTAGATAATATAAGCCAAGTACACGCTTGTGTGTGTCTGTGCATGCATGTGTGTCTGTGTCTTCATTAACATGGAAGGGGTTTGTCAGACCTTGTAAATCCAAGTGGCACAAAACAAACACTCCTCTTCAGAGGGGGCAGAAGACTTGCAAGGCCAATGAACTACCAGAAGACTTCTGGCAACTTTTTCTTTTATTTATTGTTTTAATGTTCAGACAAACACATACTGTATACATGTATTTGGTAATATGTAGCATAGCTAAATACAAAATAACTACACAAATAATAGGGGGAAATATACCTTGAAGGAGTATACAGTATGCATTCTTATTTTAACTAAAAATGAACTACAGAATAACAAATTCAGCCAAACTCGGACATCCATCTGAGAAACGATGTTAAAGGAAAACCCTATGTCTGAACTATTATTTAAAATGTGTGTGTGTGTGTACATTCTCCATAACAAGCCTAATGGCATTTCTGCACCCAGGTCTGGGCATCGCCAAGCGCATCCAGATCACAGACTTGCCCCAGCTGGTGGCAGCTTTCCACAGCCTGGTGGGCCTGGCTGCTGTGCTGACCTGCGTGGCGGAGTACATGGTGGAGTATCCCCACTTCGCCGCAGACCCCGGCGCTGCCAACCTCACCAAGATCATCGCCTACTTGGGCACCTACATCGGAGGGGTGACCTTCAGCGGTTCCCTGGTGGCCTACGGAAAGCTGCAGGGTGAGGGGTCTTATGTTTACACGGCCGACAGTCAGCCTGCCTCGCCGTTCTGTGTTAACGGTATGGAGGTAGGATGGGGGTGCGGGGTCTTTCTTGTGCCACCTCTTGAGCTGGGTAGCAGAGCCGGAGAGAGGTCACCGAAGCTCTCCATCTGCGGTGGTTTGGGGTCCGCTTGCCTTTCTGCCTCGGATTGCTTCCCGTTTCATCGTCTCGCTCCTCCCAACGTATTTCTGATCGCCCGCAAAGACATTTCTCATGTTGCTTTTGGCCCTAATTTTTATTGTATGTGTGTGTGTGTGTGTACTTATACAATACAGTACACACACAAGCACACAAACACACACACACACCCTGTAGTCAATTTCCAGTCGTCTCTAAAAACTGGAACTGATTATTCCAAAGAGTGTTCCCTCGATGGTTGTCTCTGTTAGGAACCTGGGGAAACCTGATGACAGCGATTAGAGAGGCCCAACTCTCTCGCTACCCTGTAAACAACTCTTCCATCTTTACTGTGGCTTTGCTGGTTGTGCAGTTGGTCTGTAGGGCTTGCTACAGTACAGCACACAGCTGCACATGAAAAGACTTGGTTCTCATTTCTGCACATTTAAATTGCGTAACAAAAGACGACGCGTTAACCCTCATGATGTCCTTCAGGTCATACTGACCCAAATCACTAGCTCTATGTGGCAGATAGAGGGCGCTAAACCTAATTCTACAGCTCACACAGACATATGATGTGCACTGCTGGCACAACAAGGTGTGTGTTTGAAACCCGAGGACAACAGGAGGGTTAAAAGGCACGTAAAAACAAACAAATACATAAGGAATAATTCATAAATTAATACACACAGCAATAACAATAAAAAAAAAGAAAAAAACACACTCATACGCAATCAGATGGCGCCGCCGGGTGGCCAAAGACGATATTATTAAGAACATCGTGAGGGTTAAGGTGCAGGAGAATTGGCTAAACCGGAGAGCACTGGTGTACTTTTGTTTACGGTCACTCAGTGTACATTATGCTCATCACTGCAAGTCACATACTGAGAGTGAAGATCTGTGTGTGTGTGTAGGTGTCCTGAACAGCTCCCCTCTCATGCTGCCTGGCCGCCACATGCTGAATGCTAGCCTGTTAGCGGCTAGCGCTGGAGGAATCATCCCCTACATGCTGGACCCCAGCTACACCACCGGCCTGACCTGCCTGGGCTCTGTCTCCGCCCTCTCCGCTGTCATGGTACTGTGTCCTCCTGTAGTTTGGTCTGTCTGTCTGTGTCCCCCTGTGGTTTGGTCTGTCTGTGTCCCCCTGTGGTTTGGTCTGTCTGTCTGTCTGTGTCCCCCTGTGGTTTGGTCTGTCTGTGTCCCAATGTGGTTTGGTCTGTCTGTCTGTCTGTGTCCCCTGTGGTTTGGTCTGTCTGTCTGTGTCCCCCTGTGATTTGGTCTGTCTGTCTGTCTGTGTCCCCCTGTGATTTGGTCTGTCTGTCTGTCTGTGTCCCCTGTGGTTTGGTAGGCGTTATATTTCACGTGTCCATGACAACAGGCCTGCTGTCAGCACTGCTTTGACAAGTTGTAACACTACCTTCCCCTCTCCTGGCCTGTTCTGGCACTGCTGATGGACTATTTTTACCTTTTCAAACACTAGGGAGGAAATAAAAATGCGAAAGAAATAAAAATAAAGGGCAGACCTGAGATTTTAAACAATAAATAATAGCAATAAAAACTTTTTTTTCTTTTGTGTGGTGGTGAGCAGAACTATAAATTTGTCCTCAGAAACTATCTAAGGAAGCATAAGGTGTTTCTATGAGCTATTGAACAGGCTGTTACATTTTTCTTTTCTTTGTTGCAGTATATCGGCCAAGTCAAAACCACTGACCAAATAAACCCAGATGAATTGATGTCAGGGACTTTTTACAGGAGATGATATAGTGTTTATATCCAGTCTGAATAAGTGTATCTTTGCCTGATTGTGTATGTGTGTATACGTGTTTGCATACTGGACTGTAGGAGCGGTTAAATAACTCAATCCCAACCTTGAAACTGATCCCCTTTTGTGTTTTGTTTCTGGGTATTTTTTTGTTTTGTTTTGTTTGTTTTTTGCAATGTTTTGATTAATGGAACACTGTGATACAGCATGCTTGTTAATAGTGATTGGATCAGGGCAAAAGAATACTTCGACCATATCACCATGTAATACTAGAAGCAAAGGTTTAGTTGGATTTTTGGTGTGGTAGATGGGTTCTTGAGCTTATGGTTTCCATTTGGAAGGTAACAGAGCATGATTTTTCTTCTTTACCCTGACCTCAGCTTGGTGATGTTGCTTCTCCCCTTGAATTAAAATGAAAGAGCCATAGTTGTACAGTGTAGTTATATAGGTAATGTCAAAAGGTGTAGTACCTAGTATTATTACATCATGTGGGTTTAACCCTCTTATATTGAGCACATTGCTTTCCACATGAAGTCATGGTGTATGCATGCATAATACCTGTGCAGTATCACAGAAAACAAATCCCTTGATTTCATACGCTGAGAGAAATATTTACAAACATTTACGAGGGCATGAGTGTAGTGGCTTGGATGTTTGACTTCCATCAGAAATGTTGTTGGTTTGAACCCCGGTATGGACCCACCTGCATGCATCTCTAACATACATGCCCCTTCCGTTAGTACTTACAATTGCAGTTAGGTAATTCAGCAGATACTTTTCTCCAAAGCGAATGAGCACACTTACAAGTATTACAAGGAGCAGGTTAGGGGTTACGCATCTTGCTCAAGGATTGACTGATTTATCATTGCAATTTCTGTTTGACAAGTCTGTAATCTAAAGCAGTGTTTCCCAAAGTGAGGGTCACGAGATGATTTCCAGGAATCAAATCAAATATAAAAACTATTAGAAATGGCATATTTTAGCCATAACTCTTATTTCAGTTTATACGTCATTTTGACTGATGTATTCTGCTACTAGCCAGTGACTATAAAATGATAGCTGCTATGCTTGAATTAGCTTCGGGGATAGTGGGGGTCAGGAGACATTTTGTGAATTTCTTCCAGTGATCAATGCAAATAATGGCACTCGTCTGCTTGATTGCAATCGAATGCATTGTTTCCCAAAGTCTCGATACACAGTTAGGGCCGTGAGATGATTTCCAGAAAGCAAAAAAATCCAATGTAAAAACGATAAAAAAAAACTAAAAAGCCTATTTTAGCCATGTGTGTTACTACAGTTAATACGCTACGTTGACTGATGTATTCTGCTAAGTTACAAGTCTGGGAACCCCGTGTAATTAATTACATTGCTTTTGGGTGAAAGCATCTGTTCCACTGATCAATGTGAATAGCACTTGTCTGCCTGGTACGCCTGCAGTCTGATGGATAAGCGGCCTTCTGTCTCCAGGGCGTGACCCTCACGGCGGCCATCGGGGGCGCCGACATGCCAGTGGTCATCACGGTGCTGAACAGCTACTCGGGCTGGGCACTGTGTGCCGAGGGCTTCCTCCTCAACAACAACCTGCTGACCATCGTGGGAGCCCTGATCGGCTCCTCCGGAGCCATCCTGTCCTACATTATGTGTGTGGTAAGTTGGGATCCGTGGCAGTGTGTTGCTTTCTGCTGTGGGGTCGTTTTTGGCGACACCTACATTCAGTCTGGTACGGTACGTGATCCATTTCTGAACCAAACTGCTGGCGGATTTGGTTTGTTTTTACGCGGGAGATTTAGTCCTGCCAGTCCTCCCTGATGGAACAACCACCACATTAACCTTTTTGTGGTTCTGTAGGTTCTTGGTTTTTGGTTTTGCCATGCACTTCTCAGCTGTCCACTAGGGGGGACTCAAACTTTATTGTAGTCGCAGATGTGTCTCATATCACTAAATAGGTCTGTCACTGCTAATATATTTAGTTTTGTTTTATTATTCATATTTTTTTAAATGGCAGATTTGTTTTTGCTGTGTTTTCTCTGTCCCTTCATTAACCCTCGTAATGTACTCCGGGTCAGAATGACCCAAATCACTAGCTCTTGTGGCAGATAGAAGGCGCTAAAC
>JAODUG010003799.1:0-11011 GCA_027564795.1 Aphredoderus sayanus
AGGTTTAGCGCCTTCTATCTGCCACAAAGAGCTAGTGATTTGGGTCATTCTGACCCGGAGTACATTACGAGGGATATTTATACAGTTTTTTTACTTTTATGTTTCTGTACAAAACATACTATAGTAAAACAGAAGAAACATTCATAAAACATTGAACTTGTGTATTATTAATATTACACAAGTAAAACAAATAAGAAAAGGCACATGAAGGTGTCAAATCTGTTCCCATAAAGGTCAAGTGGATGAGTGGAACCAATAATGAGATTTTGGGATTATTTGGGTGCCCTGATAGCAAAGTGAACACAGTATTGTAGGGAGATGTATTTGAGTAATCAGTGGAGGTCCATTGCGCATTGTGAACAAGCAACTAGTTAAAACAGTATATTATATTTTAATATTTAATGAAACTTCTTGATTGACATAACATCTTCCATTTTCTCTCCCTAAACTTGTGTGTGTAGTCTCGTTGCAAGCTTCTGAAAACCATTCTAGATAAACATGGAAACCCTCTGACCGAGGAAGAGCTGAACCAGCTGGCTGGGTAACACACATATAGACAGTGTGTAGGATTAATACAGGAAAACATTAGTGAACCTCAGTTTTTGTCATTCTCTCATAAAATGTGGTCTGAGCTTAATGTTAAGTCACAATATTAAATAGCTGATCAAACTAATAAGGTTCCTCCTTTTTTCCTGGACTTTTGCCTGGATGTATTTACAATGTGCATTTATTTTACCTACAGTATATGTTTAGCAGTGTCTATGATTGTGCTCTTGATGAAATCAGACCACCCTTTATTAGTAAAAAAGATATTAAGCTAATTCCAAAGGGTTCACTAATTTCTTTCAAATGTATATCAAGTCTCACTAAACGTGTACTTAACATGTATATTGAATGTGTACGTGTTTGGTTCAGAATGACAGAAGGGTACTCAGCCAGTGATTTAACTTCACTGGCTCAAGCTGCAGCTTTCGGACCAATTAGAGGTAAGATAAATTTAATTCTGCTGAGGTCTATTATAATCCATTAACTTTTGTTCATCACAATACAAGTCTATTTTTTATTTTTATTATTCATTCTATATTCTGTTTATAGAGTTGAGTCAGGAAGAATTCATGGTGGCCACAGAGGTGTGTTCATAATAAAAGCAGTAGTCTGCCATTCTGACAGCTCTTTTGCACCTCATGTGACGTTACCTTCTGGCACACAGGTCAGAAACATTAGTTTCGCTGATTTGATGTATTCACTGAAGACGATAAAGAGAAGCGTCACAACGGAGACATTGGAATCGTACGTCTGCTGGAACACAGAGCATGGAGACACAGCTGCACTTCCTTAAAGTGGGGATGTACAATGCTATCTGCTTAGCTGAGGAGGCATGTTCCTGTGCTTATCATATAGCACTGTTTTGTCATGCTATATAACTTTTAAGCACCTACTGTATACTTTAATAGCCCATTTGACAAATAATTACAGATATCTTATGAAGTTCCCACATCCCTAAAGAAACTTTGAAGGCCTTTACATCTTTTAACATTATTAAATATACTCAATGCAGAAGTTAGTGTCATAAATTGTTCACAGGATTTACAGTACAGTTAATCAAAGTTGTGATATATATATGATGGACAAAATAAAGTATTTTAGTGTTAAGAGAGATGAGAGTATAATTGTGTCTGATATCAGCCTGGCTGAGTGCTAAAACAATGAATGTTAGAAATATTTAAATATCAACTATACAATTATACATATTTTATTTGTTAACTTATCATTCAAAGATAGAACCTATCAAATAGGACAAAATAAGATAATTACATTATTCACAAATTTTATGAAAAGTCATCATATTGCATAAATACCTAAACACAAAACCCATTCTTTACACAAACAGTATCAAAAAGGGAAGTAAAACAGTTAAAATTATTACTATGTTCATCACTGCTATAGGTCCATCATAGTACTTACGAGCCCTGAGATTTGCCTAAAACATGATTACTATATGTGTTCGAGCATCTGAAAGACCAAAATGATTCTGTGTTCAATGATGGCATTCTGAGGAACATTTTTACCATATTACTTGGATTTAGACCCTTCACTCAAAACGAAAGCCCTTTTGCAATCAACAAAATCATTGCCTCTCATAAAGAGATCAGAGTACAGTATATTTCTTGATACTGGGAAAGAACATTTTCTTCCGAGAGAATAGACTAGAGAACTAGGAGGTTTACTGGAGGACACACAGTTCGGTGCTGTACTGGTTACGGGTGTCTTCAGGTCCATCAGCCTCTCTGTTGGTCCTGCTCTGGTCGCCCTCTGACAATCCCTCCAGGTTGTTGGCATTGGGCTCTAGAGTCTGTCTCAGCTCCATCAGTAGTTCCCTACCTTCACTCGATGGCAGGTTTCCCAGGTAGTACTGAGGTGCCAACTCTACCAACCTATAGCAACGATGGGAGAAAGAGGCACAGAGGTCATGAATGGTACACTCCTAAATTGCCTAGAAATAAATACCTAGGTGTGTACTGTAACTCACATGTGCGGATGAACTTCAGAAGCGGTTCGGATGCAGTTGTCATGTGAGATGGTGAAATCGTGGTAGAGAACCCATGTGGGTGGGCTAGGGCGCGGCTGGAGACAGGCATAAGAGGAGAAGGGATGGAGGTGCGCTACATGGCGGTGCGTTAAGAGGAGGTAGTTTCCTGAACCATCCACATCATGGGCCACCTGCAAACACAAGATACAGAAAAGGAAGAGGATATTAAAGCGATATTAAAAGTAACTGGAAGAGTGTGCCATGATGCGGTAAGAAAAGGGCCATTACTTTCAGGAAAAATCCTGAGATGAGGGCACGCTTGACATTTGTGCAGTTGTCTTGGCATCCAAAAGCAGGAGGTGAAACAGGCAGCTCTATTCGCTGCATCACATCGAGTAGCTCCGCCCTGATAACCACAGCCAATCGCAAGGCAGCTGGGTTAAAGAAGTTTGTAGTGCACCATGCCTCATCCTGATTATCTGTAAAATCAGTACAATAAGTAACAGTCACACATAATCATATTCAAACAGATGTACACTGAACCCTGAAAAAGGGACCATTTTAAACCACATTTGAGTTTTTTGGTTAATACTAATATTTCAACATGACGTTTCAACGTACGTTCTATAAAGGCCTTATAAATATTAATGAGAGTTAGGTGGTCTCCTTCTGTGTGCAGCAGGGGGCGTAGCTGAGAGACTGCAGCCTCCTCTCTGTCAGCTGCTGGAGTTACAAAGCAGGAAGGGGCTAGCAAAGAAGGAAGGACAAATAAAACATTTCATGAGACAAGTAATGCTACATACAGTCTATGAAGGTAAATGAGATAAATGGTACAGGGATGAAAGGTTGCGTTCAGTCTGTGTGTATGTGTTTAGCAACCTGTGAGCATTGCGGCGATGGTGAGCAGTTCGTTCACACAGTCGTACTCGCAGGCAGCGATGAGGGCCTTCGCCAGTGGTGGCTCCAGTGGGAGCTCAGACATGATGATGCCAACCTCCGACAGGTTCCCATCATCGTCCAGGGCGGCCAAATAGTCCAGGTCTTCCAGGGCCTGCATCAGAGCCTCGGGGGCTGGATAGAGCGAGGATGAAAAGGTTCACACTAGTTCTGGAGGCTGAAAAGTTGTCAAAGCAGTTTGCTCCAGAATTATAGGCACTCTTGAAAAAAATGCAGCTTTAGATTTATTATGTTCATTATGATCACCCAGGTGCATGTTATTTCACACATAGCACCGCTACAATTCCATATAAACAAAAAAGTATTTACACAGACATTACATACAGTCATCTGATAATTGTGTAGGGCACTGTAGGTCAGTTACCTGGTCTGTCTAGGAATTTGCACTGCCCCATGTCGGCGATGTCCAGCCTTTTGAGTAGCAGTACCAGGTGACTGAGGTTCTCCTCTACCACCCCTGGGCAGCGAGCCTCAGACATGCCCTCTTCATAGAGTGCCTGGGCATACAGACGTACACAGAGACCTGGGGAGAACAACACAACAGCAGGTATAGGGTTCATCCATCAGTTGTGGTATTATTCACTAACAAACCATATACAGAATGCTATTTGCTCTGTTGGCTCATGAAGAAAAATCCCCTTAAAAAGGAGTCTTCATATAAAAATCAGTGTAGTACCTGATCTCAAAGTCCATGTTTAATCTTGTCCCAGCACTGTTTTCTATGTCACTATTTCACAATATGTAAAGTAAATTGTAAAATAAAATAAGATACCATATAATACCATTAAAAACAAGGGCAGTACCTTAATAATAAAAGGCAAGCTAAGAAAATGTTCTGACTGACAGTTTGTCCTACCATCCAATGTGCTGTTGACCCTCTGAGTACGCATGTCTGCCTGCTGTTTGCTGATTGGCCGCAGAACCTGAGAGTTAGCCCTAATTTGTGGATTGTAAACCTGCGGCGAAGCAACAATGAAATCCTGAAAATGTTGAATTTGGTTCTACTGAAATAAAACAGTATTGTTTCCTCTATAACAAAAGATGTATTTAACTTCGTGTACTTGAACTCACAGTTTTGAGCTGAAGACCTGTTTCTATAACATAGCGAATCCCTGGCATGGAAAATGAGGCTTCTGCCAGGTGGTCAGCGAGGATAACCCTGCGCTTCACTCCAGCTCCCGGCAATGGTCCATCAAGGCTCTCGGAGCTCTCCTTCAACGAACAGGCTTCAGGTTCAGTGTCGTACACCCTCTGGGTGGTCCCTCCCAGACCAGCATACAGGGGTAGGATCCTCAGCGGACCCAAGTGAGAACTTAATGCTACTATCTCCTTCTCTAGCAAGGATGCACACTCCTCTATTTCCTGGAGGTGGATGGGAGGAAAGGAGGGAGAGTCAGTGCACACACACTCACATTCAGCTACTTCAGCAAGCATGCTGTATCGTTTTATCCTGTGGGCCTTCGACAATAATGACACCCCGTATGGCTGCAGGCTGCAAGTCTATACCGTATATTGTATTTATCTGCAATATAGTACATGTAAATACAGAACATGCAAACAGCACATTAATATACATTATTGTATATGTAAACAATACTAAGAACTTACAAGCATTCTGTTACACATAGAATAAACATACTGAGACACCACATCTCTTAAATAATAACAAACATACAACACTAACTACCTACCTTTAAGTGTGGTAGTAAACAGGGCATAATCCAAAGATAAAAAATGTATTATAGTGATTCTCAACACCCCCGAAAGGGCAAATTGTGTTCAAAACTGACATACACCTACCTTAATACAGTATAGCACGAGTAGCATGAGTACTGTCAGCACACTGGGATTTTGTGTATTTATGTATGTACACATTAATTTACGGGTTGCATGAAGGAATCAGTGTTTCCTACATGTAGATGATAATACCTATATATGCCAAGGTCGGGCTTGTAAACTGAAAACCAGGGTTGGGTGAAAGCCAAGCTGCAAGAGGTGTGGCGATGTTGACATATTGGATCTCATGGGCATGTGTGTGTGTGCTAATACAGGCAAAAGCAATGTCAATCAGCAACATGGGATTTTAAATTAGAAATAAATGCAATATGCAACTGGAAGACCAATTGGATGCTATATAAAGTATAGCATTTTCACAATAAATAATCAATACTGTATATGCTAAATAGATACAAAAAGAAAATTACACTTTCACTGTTTAGATGCAATGTTCTGTTTCTCCAGGTTTGCACAAAACCAGTTTATCTTTGTGAATTAAGGGATTCAATGTTACCAGCACTGTTAAACAAAATGTTATAGTGGCAAAATAAACTAAGCGAGGGAGGAGAACAACTGAAAGATGTGTGTGTACGGGTGCATGAGCGCTTGTATAGGCAGTCTTATTTGCCTTTAAGTATGTGCCAACCTGACACCAGTCACATGAAACCTTTAATGCTACAGACGCCTCCCAGATAAGTGTCAGTGTGTCCCTGCTCCACAAAAGCAGAATACTATATCTGCCCATCAAGGAATGGCCATTTGCTAGGCAAGCCAGTGGGGAAATAAGTCGCACAAATCTAATTTAACCACTGGGTTTCTCTGCCTATAACATTACACATGTTAAAGACAGCTTACAATGATGATTCCATTAGAGCCTCAGGTGTTAGCAGCTAGCTCTGCGATGAAACTTTCAACACAGCCTGTTGTTGGTCGCTATTCAAACCTTTGTGGCAAAATCAGACAGATTCCATGTAAGTTCCCTGACTACTAACTGGGGCTTCATGAACCCAAATTAAACAGGTTGAAAATGAACTATTTAATCACCAGAAATGCCCCTCAGCAACAGAATCGTACATTAATAATATTAGTGACGTAGAACCAGGTGAATGGTGAGAGACTCCAGACTGTCGTAGGCAGCCAACTTGCTACCCAGGCTGGTTCCCAGTATATATGTAGTCCCGCCCCTCTGAGTACCAAGTGTTTCAGTACCTGCTTGCTGGCCAGGAACACCATCACGTCCCCTTCCTCGCCCCTGCGATGAAGGTCCAGCACCATGTGACAGGCCGCAGACAGGGATCCTCTCCCAGCGGGGGGCTCCCGGTACACCGTCTCCACAATCCGTTCCTGCCCTCCCCTACCAGCGCCCTCCCCCTGGCCTCCAGCGGAGGGGTCTTCGTCGAGGCTGAGGAGAGGCACGCCCGGCCCCAGGAAGTGGGTGAGGCGGGGGGTCAGGGTGGGGTGGGTGATCAGAACCACGCGGAGGTCGCAGGGCCTCTGCCGGCACACGTCGCACAGCAGGCCCAGCAGCACGTCGGTGGGCACGGTGCGCTCCTGGAGCTCGTCCAGCACCAGCACGCCGTACTGCCGCAGCAGGGGGTCAGACATCATCTCCTCCAGCAGCAAGGAGTCACTGACGAACCTGGTGAGAGAACAGAGCATCTCTTGGCTGACTGCTATAGACCAGTGGTGCTGGAGACCCTGCCCTGCTCCTTGCTCCAACACACCTGATTATAATGAATGTAAAGGCAACAGCAGCCATTCTTTCTCAGAGCTCTGGGGGCTCTGATGGTGTTCAGGGTATAGGAGTATTATTTGAAATGCCCATAACATTTATTTGTTTTCATATTTTTGTGGCAAAGCCTTACTAGGGTCATTCGTCATATATTTTATGCAAAAAATGTGTCAGAACATTTGCAAAACACTTCTTCAAAGGAATGAAAATCCTTACAGGTACAGGTATTTCTTTTTCTTTCTCTCCATAATAAAAGGGGACAGAGTGAATGAAAGGGCAGATAGATCAACTTTCCAAAAACTTATTCTCCAAAACCATTATTGCCAACTTCCACTGTGAGATGTTAACAAAGCATAAGGAGTGGAAGGTGTGGCTGTGTTGAGCTCATGTAACACACAATCTACTTCATGCCTGGGGATGAGGAGGGCTTATTTAATAGGGACAACAGGTGTTCTCATCAACAGGTGTGTGTGTGTGTCGAGTGGCAAGACTGACTCTTATGCAGGTAACAGAAGGTAAACCACCAGCAGGTTTCACACTGATGGACAATCAAAATAAATATATTTTAATCTAAGATATCTATTTTTCAAGATTAATAGCAATGCTCTTGAAATTACTTTGTGCTATTGGATTTAACTGTCCATTGCAAAAACACAATTCTTTTTTATCTTTTACTACTTTATCCTATGTTATAGCCCATTGTGTACATTTCATAGCCATGACAGTGAAAAAAGTACTTGTAGGTAGAAAGCTAAAAAAGAAAAGCCCAAAGCCACTGGTCATAATATGTCTCTCTGCCCTACCTGAGCAGGGTGTCGGGCGTGCAGCTGTCATCATGTGGCACCCTGTATCCCACCTCCAGACCCAGCGTCAGGTCCATCTCATCAGCCACACGCAGAGCCAGGCTGCTTGCTGCCACAGCGTAGGGCTGGGAGCAGCACACCAGGCCCTGGGAGAAGTCATGGGACAGGGCGTACTCTACACACCACTGGGGGACCTATGGGGACCAGCACAGCAAAAATAACGGGTTAGACATCTGGCAAGGACAAGGAGGCTTACTGGAAGGCAGTGCTTGTTGAACTCATGACTTTTCAGTGAGAGTCCACCTATCTGCAATATCCTGCCTCCATTTACAGCAGTGGTGCTCTTTCGTGTTCCTCTCCAGATATTCAAGCAAAATCATTAATGTTTTAATCTAGAAGAAGATATTACTGCTGTTTAACAGAGGCTGTTGTAGACAAGGGTTCTGTGTTACCTGTGTACTCTTGCCTGCTCCACTGGACACACTGACCAGCACCATGCTGTGGCTCTCTAGCTGCTCCAGCAGCCGGTACTTGAGCTTCCATAGGGGCAAGCGGCGCCTCTCCTCCAGCAGGGAGTAGTAGCGTGAAGAGAAGGGTAAGCCATCGTAGGGGTTTACCTCCAAGTCTCCCAGTAGCTCCTCCTCTTCTCCCCCATTCCCATCCTCCTCTACTTCCTCCGACAGAATGGAGGAGACAGAAAGAGAGTCCAGAGGATTTGCAGGGCGCAATCCCGACACCAGAGAGGGGAGGGGGGTGGTCTGATTGCCTGGTGGTGATGACATCATCACCAGGGGAGACAATTAAACAGTCGTAGGGGACCAAAGTAACCTGCACAAGTGGAAAGACAGAGTGCAAAGACGGAAAAGGTGTACAGTGTGATATGGATGCTTATTGAGACGCACTGTGCCTTCATAGCCAAACTGTAGAAGAAGACTGCAGGCAAATCGGATTTGGTTTTCAAATGACCTGTAATGTAGCCTCTCTTGTGATTAGATATAATTGATATGTTCCCGTACTGAATTATTTGATCAATTGTCACCGGCTGCTATGAAGTAGTAAGTCCTGGTGGTGGCCAATTCATTAAAGTCAGCTATTGTAAGCTAATCTTTTTTTGTCAGATTCAGCTAATATCTCATGGTCCACTAGCTGCCCATTATGTGAGCATGCTGAAAAACTATCCAGTGTTTCTACACAGCCCTGTCTCTGTAAACAGGAATACAATTTGGCGCACCACACATCACTATCCTAGCATTGTCCAATTTTGGGGGTGTGGCATCTGATGGAGCTCCCTATGGCATTGAAGGGAAAGATATTTTTGTTTTGATGGAGGTGAAATATCAACTATATCTATCCAGCATTGCTGACTCCACCTTTAATACATGAGGCTTACTAACTTTAGGATAAGAGGTAAACATCTGACATACAACACACTCAAGCACACGCTGAAGGTTGCTGGACAAAATAAAATTAACAAGTTTAGATGTAGATAATGGTGTAGATAATAAATGCCTTTCCACAAATGGCATAATAGCAAATGGTAACAGTGGAGGCTTGCATAGCAGCCAGAGTATAGCAGCTGTGTGCAAGTGCATTCTATGAGCACGTGTAATAACACTAGTCCTACATAATAGTAGTGCATAATAGTGTTATCACTCAGCCAATAACTTCTCGTAGCACAGTACAGTATACAGTACAGTACACAAAAGGCTTAGTGTACACTAACCACTTTAAATATTTGAGTTGTCATCCCTTGGTCCCTGAAGCAAGGGCGATTACGCCAGCATCATATGATAATCACATACTGTAGGAGTAGCTGTACAAGACAAGCTAATGTTCGCCTGGCAACTACGAATAACATGATGTGTTAATGTAATACTTAATAACTTACAGGTTAATATGCTATGATTATGTAGTATTATCATAGTTAGCAAACCAGAAAACATTACATTCTGATAAGGCCATGCAATGAACAGAGATGCTACAGTACTGGTACAGTACTGGTAAGTAACGTCGCATTGTTCAGTATTTCAACATGAACCCCCCCAGACATTCACCTCATTCCTGTCTGTCAATCAAGTCGAGAACAACGGGACCTGTCAGCAGCTACTGTAAATGTCAGCTGACAACCATAAAGACATAATAAAAAGCAATACAATATCTAATCCACTACTAACGCCATCTTACCTGCAAAACATTGTCTGTAGAACAATACTGTACCACTGTTGTTACTGATATAGCAGCTTTGTGTTGTTGGTGTAGTGAAGGTGTACAGTATGTTACTTTAGTGTCTGCTCGTCAACCCTTTAGTACAACCAAACAACAGTCGAATAACAACTGTAAAAACATACCGCAGACCTCTCCGTGTTTCTGTGATTCCTTGTCGGTACCGGAATTCGTTATTTCTGAGAATGGCAAAAAGAAATTTAAATCGACGTTATTGTGTAACATTAACCTACCTAACAGCCGCCATGTTGGGCTATGTGACTGGACGCAGGTGGAGTCGAGCGTTAACGGGGCGTGGCTTAGTTTTTTAAGGTACGGTAGTCTTTGCAGTATGTAGCACCACCTCCACCCAAAATATTATGTTGTGTTTTTAAATAGATATGCACACAAAGCGCACGTGGCTGTATGGTTGAGATATTAACTACTACTACGCTTTCTCAGTACCAAAAGTTTACTTGTACTGTAAGCTCTATAAACTCTCAACCTACCTAATGTTCTACTCTATGTAATGAGTTGAATTATACTGTATGTTTCTAGTACAAGCCAGAGCCATGTCTCTTCTACATATAGTTATATGGGTACAACCTATGTGTTTGTATCTAAAAACTAAATTACTATTATTTTATCACCAGCACCACCTAACGGTGGCATAACACGGTTTCAATGATGTAAACAATAACAAGGCTAATGCGCATGTCCGGCTCTACTGTAAAGCATTTCCGATACCTCAGAAAACAGTGACAATGTCATACTTTTTAAGTCTCTCTAATAACGAACAAATTTGATATTAATTGATAACGTATGTGCAATATAAATAGGCCAGATCCAGTAAATAAAACAATTAGTCAAAACATATTTTCCCACGGAAAAAGCTTTTACCTGTGCTTGTGTATCTGTTAAAGTTATAAGGTACTCACTAGCTCTTTGTGGCAGATAGAGGGCGCTAAACCTAATTCTACAGCTTACACACACATATGTGCACTGCTGGCA
>JAODUG010003800.1:0-11011 GCA_027564795.1 Aphredoderus sayanus
AAACAAATAAACACACACACACACACACACGCATGCACGCACACACACACACACACACATGCACATGCACACACACAAAATAGGCTGTATACAATTACAATAGGCTGTATACAATTATCAGCTTTTTCAGTGACTTCTAGAAATGCTATAATACATTTTTTTACAAACTAGTCTCGTAAGCCATTATCTGAATACAATGTACTGTAATAGATCCCCAAGTACCCCATCAGCTTCTGAAGGGTTATGATTTGCTGTTGAGGAAAATCATATTCTTTCTGTCATGGCTTAAATAAATTGCACGCTAAAAAGGTACAGGTATCCATATTTATAACTGAGTGTTTTTTATGTCCCTTACCAACCATTTTATCTTATCTTACAGTTCATTATTACATCATCTGTACGTGCAACTGCACACAGAGTAATGACTTGATAGATGTGGTGATAATTAATATATAAAGAATAATGACGTGTACTGCAGGCAGTAAAAACATGTTAAATGACACACCACCCGGAGACAACAGAAACAATTAAAAGAGACAGCGGTGCAGGTTAATAGACCCATGGTGGAGGACAGAGGCATGTTCTGTAACCAATGCCCCTCCTCTGGCCTGGCCTCCCACCTCACCCAGTTTATCATGGGAGGTGATGATGTCAGAAGGCTCCAGGTCGGCAGACATGATGCCCAGGGGGTCCAGCTGAGCCACGTGGTGACCCCGGATCTGCATTCCCAGCAGGGGAAGGGGTAAAGTTGGAAAGGGGGAGGGGGGATGGGCCAATGGGAATACATGCAGGAGGAACGGAGGCAGGGGGGAGGGGGTGGCACTCAAGATAAAGGTATGGCAACGCGTGGGCGTGTTACGTAACAGATGCGGGGAACAAAAAGGTCAGAAATGGGTCAAACCCAGCGGGTGAGTTGCCAGGTTGGCAATATCCAGGAATAAAGGGCAATAAATAACAAAAATTAAAAATTAAAAACACGGTAGTGCAAAAAAGAACCAAACAGGATAGAAGGAATGTAGGATAGGAAAGGAAAGGAAAGAGAAAAAATAGGAAATAGAGGGACAGAAAGAGAAACGTTAATAAAACCGCGAGCCGGTCTATTTTCCTCACCAACATTCTGGAAGCCCACTGTACATGGGGCGTCATCAAAGTCTACACAGCTGATGTCCAGAGGGTCCAGCTTGGCTATATGGTGGCCACGTACCTGGGCACATGGGTACAGGGCAGTACCACTCAGTGTGTAATGTGTGTGTGTGGTCTTGTCCAAACATTTTCTGTAGTTAGTATCTGTCCCTCCAAAAGTGCTGACACTGATATTTAGCCAACTCAGTTAAGGCTATGTAGGTTAGTGTCATTTCTTCACTTCGCTTCACTTACTGTTACTTTGGAAAGTTGGGCTTCCTAGACATCAGTTGTATTTGTACAAACATGGCTATAGTTAAACGTGCCTATGGCTAATATCACTCTGGTCCTACATTAACGTAATATGTGGAACATGTGATTATTCTCCCATTATCATATCGTATATCTTCCTAATAAAAAATGTATGTCCTGAAAATCAGTGACAATACACAACACCAACCTTCTTTTTGTTTATCGTCATTGCATTGTATTAGTTAATAATCAGAACACAGTATTGGTGTCTGTATGCCTTTATGACTGTGCCGGGGTCATCATTTACCTGGTAGGCTCTTATGAGTGACTGTACAGCTAAGTGGTCCTCCACCAGCTTCTCCAGGTTGGGCTGTGCCCCCACCAGAGCCTGGGCGTGGGCCAGCCCCTGAGATGTGCCTCCTAGGGGTGGAGGGCTCTGGTAGGCGGTGCCAGGGGGAGCCCCGGCGTTGGCATTCCGGAAGAAAATATCCCAGGACTGCCGGAGAGAGGGCGACAGAGAGTGTGTGGCAAGGCAAGATATTACCAGATCAAGAAAACAGCTTAGTAAAGGTATAGTCAGTCATTGTGGAGGAAGCTTGTTGATATTTGAACTCAATCAAAACATAACCACCTCTCCCTTCAACGCCACAAGATGCTCACTCAGAAGCTCAGAAGGGCTGCGTAGAAACACCAGATTATTTTATTCAGCATGCACACAGAAAGAGCAGCTAGCAGACCGTGAGGAGATATTCGCTGAATTTGACAAAAAGTGTATTAGCGTACAATCGCTGACTATACCTTTAAACAGCACAGTGACATTACATACTGTACAGTACAAACCAATGTAATGTAATATGTTCTGCTACAGCTCACCAGCAGGAAGCAGGGTGTGATGTACTGCATTTATTCAGGTTAATAATGATTATGAAAACGCACAACTGGAGCACTGAGAGGGTGAATCCATTTCCCTACATTACAGGGACTTTTTTTAGAGAAGCACACACACCACGCGCACGTGTTCACGCACGTGAGATGGAGCAGGACATGTTGGTGGTTAGGGGGACTGTCTCCCAGCAGAGAGGGCATGGGTCCAAGCCTTCCTCACGCCCAGCCTGCCTGGAAGTATCCTTAGGCAACATGGCCCAACCACAACTGCTACTGAAATACTAACGTATTGTAATTGTACTCACTGCAAGTTGCTTTGGTTAAAAACATCTCCTGAATGACCTATTAACAGTTTACTTGTTTGTCGTGTTAAGGCGCTTCCCAGCAGTCTTGTTAAAACCCATCCTTCTAGCTCATCTACATTGCTATGAACCTTGACGTAGCAATGTAGGGTCAGGTTAAGTCTCGCAGTGCCTTTACTTGTGCTAAGTCTGAGACACAGTGCAGGCTAACTGTGTCAACACTCCCTGCTGGAGAGGAGAGCTATTCTGATTGACATGCATGATGATCAACTACATAACTCACCTCAAAGTCAGACGTTAAACTTGAACAGAAGAATTTGCAGAACTTACCCTTTGACTGTTTGCAGGTATATATGTTCAATAACTATGCTCTGGTTACTGCTTAAAATAAATGGAAAAACTGAAATGAGTAGACAATGCACTGTACTAGTGTCTCGCCAGAATTATGGACACAGGAATGCTAACAGCCAGTGAATATTGGCAGTGCTGTCGAGCTTACAGGGGTATATGTATCAGACGTTCAGCACATAGTGCTAATGGACGGAACAGGCTGAGACTAGGTCAGGTTATGCCTGGTGCCCACTGCTTAAACAGGCACATCAAGTACTGTAGGTGTGCACGCCTGCATGCAAACACAAACACACACACATGCACACACACTCACACACACACACACACACGCACGCACACACACTCCTGTGCCTTAGTGTTTAACTCTGGTTCTACTTCCCTATAGCTAATGAACTTATTGCTGTGAGAAGCTTTACATAGTAAAGGAAACATACAATAAGTCCTCGGCCTACTTTTTAGACAAGGGCTTACGCATGCAGTGTACTGTAGCTCTGAGCAAGGTGAAACAGGACATGGAGCCTTATACTACAGCTGTTCAGCAGAGCAATCAATACCAACAACTTTTTATATGAATAGATACATTGTCTTCAAACACTTTTGTGGCTTTTCCCACTGTCTTTTGCTTGATGCATGTGAATTCTCCTGGGGGAATGGTTATATATGTGGCCAGTGGTCACACACCCATCCCTACTGTATGCAGTATTGATTTTGCCCAAGTAGTATTTAAACAGGCCATTCATTTACATACATGCAGTGACATTCACCCAGAGTATACCTGCCTGCTCCACGTTGGTTTGCTATATAGTCTATAGACGTAGGCTATTAGCCTACACATAGGCTTGGAGACTACTAGGTCAACAAGCAGGACATCTACAAAGTCAAACAATAACACAATTACACGCACACACATTAGCCTACCTTGTGCACATTCCTAGGATTTTCAAGCCATGCATAGTACATTTCCTCAACATAGTTGGTGCTGGTTCCGTTTAAAAAGGGCTCTGCTGCCACAGGCGTACTTAAGCACCGTATGGGCTGAAACGTCCTTAGAGCCACTTCGCCCACAACTACTGTCCGGGGCTGTGAAACGTCCTTGGCTGTCTGGGCTGCAGTTATGGGCCGTAGCCTAGCAACCGTAGTCCTTAAACGGTGCATGGCTGCAGATCAATGCTACCGTCCTGCCTCCTTATAACCTGGAAAACGATGCAATTTCGTCCGACCTCTTGCGCCTCCGCAAATGCTCGTGCTCTTCGGTTTCTTGCTGGCAGCGGTGACGCCTCCTTGACTCCTCCTGTTCACCTTTCGCAGCCCGCGGGGTGTTCTCTTTACGTCTGCTTTACACATAACACACACATTAAAAGCATGCCTTCTCTCTTCTACCAGAGCTATTTAACATGTGTAGGATACATTATATTATGATATGCATAGGCCATTAATACATTATGAAGATGTAACTTTGTAATATCCCTCATGATGCAGGCTGTCCATATTGGATGACAAGTATTCGAATAGGCCTATTTTACAAACTAAAAATAGAAGCAGAAAGAGATCCATCTCTCTTAGCCTAACCTTATAATATGGGTAGCCTACCCAATGTTATTTGCTCAGCGGCTGCACATATACACGTATATGACGCTATTGTGATACAGGATTTATTGCGTATGCCAAATATGATTAAATTATGTCCGGATATAATAATTCAACTCATTAGTTGAATGTAACTTCGCGTAACTTGTTAATTTTCCAACATAACAATGTTGTGTATATGCTACTTACCTTGTCTAAAAAGTAGCTCCACTATCATTTAGAATGATTTGAGACACAATGATAACTATTCTAAGAGATACGTAGGATACGTACGAGTAATTTATATATAAAAACAGATGACATTGAATTGGCTACTCCTCTACCACGGTCACTTACTGTAGTCGGGCTACTGAAAAACAAGCCCTCTTCACGGATGGTCGAATAACATTATTTGAATAAGGGGGCTTACCTTTTAGTGAGCTTCTAGTGAGGTTTTGGTTGATTTTAAGATAGTTGTAGTGCGTAGTACACTCTGGATGTTCGGGGCACTGTCTAATCACACTGGTGCTGATCATGCGTCACGCTAGACGTCAGCGCGCAAAATATCTTCACGGCTGCGCTGTTAGTGGGCTATACAGCATACGATCGATACAGAGTAGATAAGAAGTTTTTCGTTGAGTAGGCCTACTAACATGGATCAAACTGGTTCTCCATTTCACCCAGAATTGCATATTGGGTCTTGATTGACTGCTATGCTAACCACACAGGATAGGAGACGGGATTAAGTGGTCTTTGCATTGTATTTTTATTGGCGCACACACTGATAACATCAGTCCACATTAGAGATAGGACTAGGAAAGCACAATAATCATCAAAAAAGTAAGAGAACATTTGTTTTACGTTGCATTTCCATATAAATGTAATGCAATTACCAATCTAACATAATAAACTGAGAAAGAAAAACAAACAAACACTAAGCCCATCTAAAGCACTTAAGGTGGAAATTACTTCTATCTTTTGATTTAAGCCCTCACTGGTAGATCATTATTAGAGCAGACTGTGGCTGAAGGTCCATATAACCAGACAGGGTAGAAACACCTGGCTACAGTTAGTTGTGAGCTTTGAGTTACACAGGTTTGTGAATGACAATATAGAGGAAAACATTGCCATCTATGTAATTTCTCTAATCAACACATCTTGTCACTAAATAATTATCCAGAAACTGGAAACACAAGAGATTTTTTAATTTTAAATTAAACTAAATTTGTTACTCAAATTAAGCAGTGAATTCCAGGAAAGTGTTACTTATCATAATATCTCTCTCTCTCTCTCTCTCTCTATCAGGGCCTCGGGGCCCACCCATTTTATCTTCTGTGTGCATTAACAGTGCAAGTGTTCATTCTGCACTATTTGTCTTTATTGGAAATAAACACAGACTATGCTGTGTGGACAGTTGCTGTTTTACACCATTCCCATCCTTTTATCACCTAGCCTGTTTGGCCTTCTGTTTAGGAAAACATGAACGTTAGGCGCTAAATACTAAACTTGTTTGAGTCTGCAATGTCATTTTGGAGTTGTATTGATTAAAAGGGCATATTTATATGAAACAACTTTCTTCTGCTTGGCCTTTGGTATTGTTAAAAAACATTTTCAAACGTAATCTGGATCCTACCCGCCTCAAAATGCCACAATCTGCATTCTTATCAATATATCTTCCTCATCTCAGACTAACATCTCAAAAATAGTATATGGACTTACAAAGCTCAGAAAATAGTAAATAGTTTGTAATAAGTTAGTCAAAACACTCAGTAACACCTGACTTAGCAATGTAATAATTTTGAATGTCATGCAATTAAATACCATAAACCTTATACTGTAGTTAAGTCACCACAATGAAACTTTTACGTTACAATGTGACACAATAGTGTTAAACTCATTATTATCATTTCATACTGTAAGGAATTACTTAGTAACGTTTCATACACTGAGAACCAAATAAGACAACAGTAATATTAGCATGCTGCATGATGTAAACTGCGGTTTGCGTAGAGTCTCACAGAGTAGCTGAGAGGGTCTGTTCAACACATGTATACTGTAGGTAAAGTCCCAGGTCAACCACACTTGAGGGGCAAAGGGGTCTCAAGTCAAAAACAAAACAAAAGCAAAGACGCAACCCCTCCCCACTGGTCTCTATGTGAGACGCATGTTAATTTTACACCGTCGTGCAGAAACACCCACTGGTTATATCAACACAGATAAGTCATGCGTTTTAGACTAAAACATAACAGGGAATTCTGCAATCAAAACGGGGTTTCAAACAGAACCGTTAAAGGTTTTCGGACACTACAAGTGGAACAACGGCAGCCATAATAATATTAAGGAGTCGACAGTAACGTTTGACAAGTGGTTATTATCTTCTATTATCTTATTACTATTATTATTTAGTACCACATGCAGCATTGTGGCAGAGGGTATTGAGTGGAGGGCTGCCGGTGACATAAGCCAGGCTGCCCAGGGCTGCTTGGCTGGAGGAGCGACAACGCTGGAGGAACGGCCAGATATCTTGGTGTGCACTGGGGCCCTGGCTGATGCACGGTGTTGGTGTAGGGCTCTATTGGTTGTCTCGGGGTCTGAGAGAGAAGTGTACCGTGTGGCTATGGAGAGCAGGTAGACCACTGCAGCCCCCTCCCCCACTCCTTCGCTATTCATTCGCCTTCCACCCGTCTCTCCATCCACCGGCACTTCTCTCTCAATATTCGGCATTCCGCGACATTTCCAGTCCGTTCTCCTTGCTTTCTCAAGCCGTTCCCTGTCCTGGAAAGCAAGCACAGCAACTCAGTAGCTGTTTTTTTTTTGTTTTTTTTTGTTGCTTTGGCTCAAGGGCATGTGTGGGTGTGGGCCAGGAGCAGGAAGTGACTGGTTGCCCGCGGCGACGGCGTACCTCATGCCCGTAGCGGTGCGGAGGGGGACCCTGAGCAGTGGAAGTGGACGTTCTGCCAGCGGCTTTCGCGGCGGTGCCACACCCTGGTCTCCTCCGATTGGCTGGAGCGGGGCCGGCCCTGGGCGTCCACGAACTGCGTGAGGCGCACGTAGGCAATGCAGGCGGCGTCCTCGCCGATGATGTGCACGTGAGGATTCAGGATGGTGGTGTGGATGGGCTTGCTGTTCTTGGAGAGGACTGGCGGAGGAGAGAGGGAAGATGTAAGACAGACACTCACTTAAGGAATAGTTCAGAGTTGACGACTTTCATAGAACATGAACCGTTCCATGGCACACTGGGGTACCTTCACATCCACGCCTCACTGGTCTGTGTGTTGCTGTATATGTGTGACCTTTCCAGTAGTCTTGCTCCTGTCTCTGCCTCTGTTCTTCCTGTCGCAGTTCCCGCCCATTGTTTCACTGCCTGGTTTCTTGGCTGATTATCTTATTTGTTCCACCTGTTCCATCTGTCCTTTCCTGTCCTTGCCTAGTCTGGCAGAGCCAGACATTACGTGTGTTCAGTCTGGGACGCAGCGCGGGCTAACTGCGTCAAGACTTACTTGACAGGAGAGGTATTTTGATTGACATGCACGACGACCAACTACATTATTCAGTTTGACGTTATATTGAGGAATTCATAGGGAAACGTAACGACACGACTCTGGTTGTTTCTCACTTCTTCCTGAGGCTGAGTCCAGTCCCTGCCCTCTTGTTAATGGTCTCCCAGGTATTCCCCATTCCAGTCAGCCCTTGTGTTTAGTTTGTGTGTTTCACTTTGTTCAGTGCTAGTTCACCAAGTTTGTTACCCTTGTTTGTTCAGAGTCTTTTGCATATCCTGTCTGCCTAGCGTTAGTGTTTTCAGTTTCCCTGCCTGTTGGATTTACTGTTTGTTTGCTAATTGCCTGACCATCCTAAAATGAGAATACTTTCTCTGTATGTTCCGAGGTTACTTCCATGTACCCCTATAGTGGATAGCTGTATATAGTAAGCTTGACTATTTTAAATAAATATAATTAGACATTATGAAACAGTCCACTTACGGTTGTCGAAGTAGAACCTATGGAAGTCCATTCCCTCAACCAGGTTTCCCAGCCCCTCAGGCTCAAACGAAGTCAACCCGGGGTCACAGATCTTCCTGTCAAAAAAGAAAATAAGGCAAGAAAAAAAAAGCATTTTCAGTTACAGGAAAAAGTAATTTATGAAATGTTCCACAAATGCAGATACTCCTGTTTTTTAGATGGGTGTGACTCATGGTATGTACTGTACATACGCGTAGGCCTCAAAGTCTCCATTGTTGACAGCTTCGATCAGCTGCTCAGTGATCTTTACAATCTCCTGTTTGCGAGCTACAGAGAGATACACGAATGAAGTAAGCAACATTTCACAGGAAAATTCGCCCACGTCAAAATCACAGCCATGCACCACTGAAGGTTTCAGAATGGGAAAACATTGTAGTACTACAGACATTAAGTTTCTCCAGAGTTAAAATAAAAACATAGTTCAAAACTAAAGTGTTTCACTCTAATTAGCTGTCCTTAATACTAACATCTGTTGAGTTCTTTGTACTTTTGTTTATTTTAAGAAATATTGCCTTACTGCTGGTTTTAACTCACAGCACAAGGGTTCTGCATTCTTTGTCCAAATTTGGAAGCACCTTGCACAAAATGTGCATTTGAAGTAACCCAAGCGTTGTTTAGCTTGAATTTGTTAGAGAAGGAGCTTGAGCCATCATTCTCAACACAACACAACAGCTTCGCCTCCATGCTTGTCATGTTGTGAAAATGTTTGACAGCTCACCCAAGAGATGAACACAGTCATGTTGAAACCAATAGTAAAGAATGAACCCTACAGGTTACACCTGTCTGCCAGGTAGACAGTAGATGTTTCTGTACATAAGAATGGACCAGATGTCTGTTGATATAACAACAGTCTCCTTAAAACCAATACAGTAACATGCCTTACAATTGCACAGTATAGCCTCAAACGTACATATTGTATTCAATCATGTCTAATTGTAATAAATAGCCTAAGTCTATTATAAGATATTTTAGTGCACACTACATCAAATCATTTCATGTAGAATTGTGAATTAATGTAGGACTGTGTCATAACCTTTAACATCCTCATCCTCAACAGTTGTGCTGCTGTCTGTTGATTCCTATAACAGACAAAGATGTATTAATATGACAAATTGCAATACCTGAGACACAAAAGCATGCAAAACTGCACTCACAAATGAGTTATGTGTATTTAACAAACAGTTACATGTAAACATAACCAATGAAGTGATATTACATCAACATTATTCTTGAATATGTTGTAATATGTTTAGCCATGTTGATGCCGCTGCACAGCCACAAACTCTACATCACATTGCCACACATTGCCAAACAGTAAGTACAGAGCTGTATCAGATTACAATTTACAATTTAAGCTAAACCATAAATAATCAGCGGTGAGCATTGAGACGTTGAGGCCCTGTTAGAAAACACAAGCACAGTGAACCTGTTGCTCTCCCTTAAATTTCCCTTGAGACCTGAGTGCATGCCCAAACTGTTAGGCTAGTTATTTTCCATATCTACGTTATATAAATACCATATTGCCCCTATTAGTTGAGTAACTCATATTCAAAACTCAACGAAATCCTGAATGCATTGATGTGCTACCTCTAAATGTACAGAACCTGTCAAAATAACCAGCAAATAAAACAGTCCAGCATTTATATGACATCCAACTGCTCTTTTCTGAAAACCAGAAACATTTCAACTGATTCAGTTTAGTCTCCTTCTACACCCCCCTCTCTCTCTGTCTCTCTCTCTCTCTCTCTCACTATATTTCCTGTGTTCCCACCTCTGCATAAATACACAAATACATGCACACTGTCCAATATGTGCTCAGTGACTCAGTGATGCGACTGACACATGACAGGTGAACAAGAAGTAGAGCTGGGGGAGGAGCGGAGGAGGATATACCTTGGTCCCATCCACTGGATTATGGATGACAGTAGTCTGAGGCTCCTGGAGGAAGAACAGGCCAAGAAAGGAGGAGGAGGAGCAAGATAAAGTGATTGACGTGAAGAAAGTGTGTGGAAATGGGGTACGTTGTGAGTGGAAGTGAATGGTTTCAGAAGTAGGAGGAGAAATGGCAGTAGGAAGAATAGACCATATACTTGTATAAGGATGATAGTGAATAGATGGTGTTACCCTTAAACTGAAGTGTAAGCTCAAGCTTAGACACAACACGCATACGCACCCACACATAACATTACAATTCTCATAATTCACCTATGCGTTCACTAAATAAAATACAATTAATGTCAATGGAATGTCTGTCCTACCTAAATAAAGCTGGAGGAAAAAATGAAATTTTATGAAGCAACCACAAATTGTCTTTTCTGTCCATTTCATGACCAAACATTCCCTGACAAAAGTCCACAGGTGAAAATAAGGTGAATATAGTTAATTTTTCCAATCTCAATCATGGTAAATATGCACATCACAGAAATAAGGAGCACAAGTCTCTCTCTCTCTCTCTCTCTCTCTCTCTCTCTCTCTCTCTCTCTCTCTCTCTCTCTCTCTATCTCTCTCTCTCTC